>JAOTOL010001622.1:405000-472500 GCA_034440575.1 Imbricaverruca yamaguchii
TACGTTGCACAAGCATTTGAAAGCAAACGTTGTAAAGAAAAACTGCATATTGCATCACCGCGAAATAGCTATTGAGCATTAAATGTACGTGAAAACACACTTAATGAATGCATTTCTGGTCAATGTAGTTTCGACTCGCAATGGTATTCGGCGTTGTGTAAGCCATTCCTCGAAAGACACATCGGATAAATACGGGGATGGTGCCGTCGACACCTGTCCGCGGGATACAAACCTCCACTGCAGTCTTGCAGTGCGACGGAAACGGGAGCGCCGGGCATCAATAATAGCCGCTCGGCGTCTGTACCACAGGGCAACTCTCCATTGGCAGATTCTGTCAAGGTGATTCGCAAAACGAAGGCACACCGGACGGTCTCTAGGGGAGCAATAAGCTGCATAATTTGGCAGGCGGCGGTCGGGAATCGGTCGTGCAGCATTGTCCGGCTCGCATTGGTCCCAACAGCATGAGCCACTCGGCCAAGAGTGAGGGACAGAAGGAAAACGCGTACGGTTTGGATGAGCCGAAGCAGAGAAGTCACCACATGGCTTGAACGAAAACTTTTGGCTGGATGTGGCCAGATAGCAGCATAAATACATGGCGATGAGCACCGTTGCGGCAGAAACATGCATTGCAAGAATAACGCTGCATCTTGCCAGGTTTCACACAAATCTACTATGAAATGCGTCTGCTTCGCCACAGGTATATTGTTCGATGAGAGGATACCAGGGTGGATCAATAAAATCTAACGACTTTCTATTTGAAACCAACTAAGTGGTGGTCTTTTCGTGTGTTGTGAATTCTTGCAAAGAGAAAATCGTACATCATATGGAAAAATTCCCAGATGTCACGCTACATTGAAGACATCTCATGCGCCATAGTCTACATAAGTTTTGGCATCGATAATTGAACGACAGCGTACAATTACAAGACGACAGCGTAACAATGATGCATCGCTACGTTTTGAGCCGTTTCATCCCGTACTTTCCTAATTCCACGCGAGTCGTTTCTTTCACTCGTAGGGGACATACGATTGGGAAGGACGTTTGGAACCAAACCTGAAGTTTGGAAACTTAACAACGAAATCAGGCAAGCAAATCTGGAAACCAGCTCATCTCCCAATCCAGAACTAGTGGCAACACCATCAGCTCTAACGTCATCATGATCATAATCACCACATATCCCCTCTTTCATCGCCATCATGAGCTTAAGTAGCATGGAAATATAGCGTCCATGTCAATTTTGCACTGACATGGACCGAACATCACTGGATACAACCCGGATTATTATGAATAAGTTAGCTGCACGGAATTGACAACGCCGGTCTACTATTACTATTTCACAATGTGCTAAAACCCGGCACGAATCCACCACATAGTCAAACTCTGCACGCGAGCACACCACCGCAAAAGCACAGTGCTGCCGCCAGGCGGACGTCGCGCCGAACCAACCTGTGGCTGCGTCCCACACGATGGCGCGCGTGTCGAGCGATGACGACACGATGAGTCTGCCGTCGTAGCTGAAGGAGCAGGAGGTCGCCTCGTGGCGGTGTCCCTCCAGCACCATGCAGCGCTTGTACAATACCATGTCGAACACGTACAGCTGCAGCACGGGAAGCGTCAACGACCGGCTCACGAGTCACAGGGCAGTGCCGTACGGTAGCCACCAAGTCTCTTTGTCAGTGAACGATCCACACCAGGGGCGGGGATGGCCGATTGGTTAAGGTGTCGGGCTATGGGTACCAAAGGTCCCGGGTTCGACACTAGCGCCACTCAGGACATTTCCCAATCCCGCGGCCCGCCGGCGAAACAGTGTGGGCGGCGCCATTAGCCGTGAATGTGCATAAAGTGTGTCGTGAACCACCCAATAAACAAACAACGATTCACACCAAGGCCAGCTACAATCCTCCTTTCCCGATCCCGCCAGTGCCTGACCTCTCGCGGTCACACAGGTACCTGATCTGTCTTAATCAGCTGAGTGACATTGCGCAAGCGGACCACCTAGCACCAGTATTCACAACAGCAGTGCCTGGGTACCGAGCGCTGCTGGAACAGGTGAAGACTTACATGCACAAGAAGCACATTTTCCCTATTTTCGAGCTCTGAAAACGTCTCATTCGCTATCTCCACAGGCTACGACTAAGCGCCGCATGTTTTGCAGGAAAGTACTTGTACTTGGCCATCACTACCACTATAAAAGTACTTGCCGTATGGACACCACATTAACTTAGCTGCTCCAGCCTGGCCACCCGGGGAAACGCCGTCCGCCTGGCTCACCAGCTTGCTCCGGCCGCACGCTACCAGCTGGCGTCCGTCCGGTCTCCAGCCACAGCGCAGCAGGGGCACCCGACACTCGGACATCGTCTTGTACATGTTGCCGTCGTCGCTCAGGTCCCACGCCTGCCGGCATCGTCAGACGGTGAGCCGCGCGCGTTCGAGCCTGGCCCGCACCAGGAATTTTGTGTGCGGCGATATGTGTGTAGAAGGGTCTATCATTGTCGGTATATGCGCAAGTATGGAGGATATGAAACCCGTTGTCGGTCTATGAATAAGGAGGCAGGATATCCCTCCCAGCCTTTCCCGTCATATCTTCACATCCCGTCTCGGAGGGGGAGGGGTCGATAGGGACCCCTCTAATTTTCAAACTAAGCGTCGCACGAAAACGAAAGAGGCGACATCGGAAGACGCTCGACAAGTAGGGCCAAATACCAGCCCCGATTTTTTCCTCCAAAAGTTACGTCACTTGGAGCCTAGGTCTTCACGACTTACATCATGTTTTTGGTTCTGGGGAGTTCATTTTGGGGAGATTTGAAGTAAAAAATTATTCGGAATCAGAAAGGGAAAGCGAAATCGACCAGGACCAGATAATTTTTGACCGCCCAAGATCAATTTTTTATCAACTTCTAACTTTTGAGTTTTCATATTCTAATGAGTAGAGCGGATCGAAAAACGTTAGAAGTCAACTTGCTCTAATAAAAATGCTTACTTTAGCCGGAATATTCGATCTGATCTCTGATGGGCCAATATGCAAAACTAATAAGTAATCATAAACGGAGAAAAAATCCTCTGGCGCATTTTGTTGCAACCCTAAAGATAAGCAAACGCTGAAAGTTTAACTAAAATATATTTTATCCGTTAAAGCGTGATGACTGGTTAAACTTTTTTGGAAGTGGCCCCACTTAACCTTGGCTAACTCGTTGATCCTACAAAATCTGACTGTAAATTTTGTACACAACATGCCAAATTGATGTGGGAAAATGCATGCCAACGTTAAGCGCGCTGCCACGCGCAGTTCTTTCACCATCTGCGGAAAACCTTACGGGGGTCGTTAACGACTTCCCCGAAACGCACGCTGGTTAAGAAACCGAGGAAGAGCTTGAGAAGACAGGGCTTCTTGCTCTAGTGAGTACATTGATAGCAGCAAGAACAGCACTATTAATCCTCAAGCAGCCTGGATGTCAGCAAATATTTCGGTGCAAACCGTATCGATGCCACAAAACGAAGATTAACATCAAGCCCAAAGGTACGACGCCACCTGCAGTACGGCCGATAAAGCTTCAGACCCCCCGAGCGAACAAAATATGTAAATGTAAAATATGTAAATGTGCCGCAACATAACAGAGGCACTCTCAGCAAGAAAAAAGTGCTGAAGTCCAAGAGCACCAAAATTATGGATGGTGTCCACTTACCAATCACGGATCCGGCACTGAACAAGTCAAACTAATTGTATTACATAATTATTCCAACATCAACTAGCCAAACATACCCGACCCCCCCCCCCCCTCCCTCCACCTCCCGCTCACGTGATTGCGCTTCCTGTCACGCGAAGCAGCTTGTGTACGTATCAGCTTCCCGTTATCAGCTTGGAGCACGTTGAGGGGCCAGCGGAGGGGTGGGGCGGGGCGAGAGGATTTATACATCAGTTGTGCAAGATGGCCCACTTGGCTGCGCAGTTCTCGTGCACACGGCCACATATTGTGCGGAGGCCCCCTGAACAGCACGGCCTCACCAGAAACAGTTTGGTCTCTGTCGTCGTCGTATGGACGGCCGTGCCGTGACTGCCATATTTTGTCCCTGGCGCGCCACCTCCGACGCCAGCTCTCATTGGCGAGGAGGGCCCTGAGCTCCAAACAAACGATAAATATCGACGTCTCCTCCGTGCATTTCGCGCATTGCCCTCGACTGCTGTGCATGCACATTGGAGTGTGCGCAATCTACGTGGACGAAAATAATTACCGTAACGAACAGATCGATTTACTGTTGCCACACAAGTTAGCAGGATCACTACTAACGCACAGTTCACGGCCGGCGCGGCACCAGTTCGCCTAATACATTTAATGAAGAATGCTGACCCAGACTGGGTCCAGACTCACCCACTAACCGCACCAAAACCGGATAAAACCGGATCATTGGTTGTAATGTACCGCCGGTATCTAGACGGCGGCGAACTGCAAACACCGTGCACAGGCAGTACGGACTTCACGCTCTGTGCCGCTTCTGGTGATGCCGGTCCTTCATTACTGGCGGGTGACTGACTGACTTTTTAAAAATCCCAGTTGTTGCTGGGGTGGCTTTAGGAACCAGGGTTTTATTGCTAAGCGGAGCTTGTTGCGTGAACCCTGGTTCCACCACCCGATCCATGAACTCCAGTTCAACGGCAGAATTTTGATCGAAAGTGTAACGTGCTGTCAATGCACCGACACGGCCGCCCGGTAGCTCGTCCCCGGCCTTATCGGGCCACCTGTCAACTGACACTCCCGGCCGGGGGCTAAATGAGAGCGCGCGAAGCGACTCGAACCCTGCGTTGCCAGGACAGGGGAGACCAGTGCAGGCCAGGCAGGCCAGACAGACCAGCGCTTTAACCAAGTGAGCTACCGGGGCGGCTATGTGAATGGTTCTGACGATCCAGGAGCAGTGGCAACTGAGGGCATTCCCCCTCCCACGGTGGAGATGCGACACCCTTTCGACTGGAAAAAGTTGTCCCTCCAGGATTCCCCTCCTGCGCTGATCGAGTTTTCAGCCGATAACACCCCTCAGAGTAGAAAAGACGCCCCCTTCAGAGCACGCGCCCCACCCCACTCGCCCTACGGTCAAAAGCTATGGACCCCGTACATGGTCAAGAATAACCACAGTGGATAGTGAATGACTGTCAATTCCCTGATTTAGGGGTTTCGTTTGATATACTTTTAAGGGGACAAGTGCCCACCTATGGAGTGTGTCCCTTAATCCATTTCGGCCCGTCCATTGTCTTCATGTATTGCCCCCACCCCCAATAGTTTTCAGAAACCAACACCCGTGCTCTGATTTGAGTTGGAATCGCGAGCTGTTGTATGTCTTCAATGGGATTATGTGGGAGAAGTTTCCTTGCGCTGCACGATGCAAAAACGTACATGTGCTATATTGTGGTGACGATTCCCGGACTGAGCGCTGACCCTCCGTCTCCCCGCCACCACACAATGTGTTCGCGAACTCGCCACCGACCCTCGTCCTCAGATGTCACCAAACGAGGAGCGTTGTGGCTGCATGCCCGTCTAAGTATCCGAATATCTCGAGTATTTTCCGGACAGGAACGTGTCGAGGTTTTTGTTCTGGAGAAATATGCACGAGGAGTATTGTAGACAAGGAGCACGGGGGAGCTGAGAGGTTCCATGCCCACATCAGAACCACAAACATCTTCGTACACTAAATAACCGGGGCCGAGTAGATGCCGAACCACATTTAGAGTTGGATAAACAGGTGGTGATCCCCATGGGAGAAATGTTTCAACGATACGAGGCGCTACACCAGCCGAACTCATAGCCCCACACTCAGACAAGGCCTTGTAGTTCATCGGACGCCCGGTACACGACATATCTGGTACAAGCCGATGGGTTAGCATCGGCAGATCTGGAACCACCAAGCCATATGCTCGAGGTGCAGGCTCGCGGGCAGCACCACAGCCTTGGCTTCGTAACGGTACGATGAATTCCGCCGGAACTATTTAGCGTCGTTCATCTGGCGTGCGTGCGACTATAAAGAATATATGCAAATTGTGCAAGCTTACTGCATCATGCAAGTCTTTAGATGCATGTCATGTATTTCCTGGCTTCAATCTTTAGGATCTTCAGTCTTCGTAATCTTTGGACTCTGAGCGCCTTCGGCCAAAACAAATCGTTCAGCGGAGGAGGTGGCGTACTCGAATTTGGAATTCTGGCTCGTGTCTGCGAGTGCGGTGCGCTACCTTGAGTGTCTTGTCGGCCGAGACGGACACTAGCCGGAGCGAGGCGTCCGGCGCGAACTGGACGTCTCGCACGGCACCGCGGTGGTCCATCAGCTCCAGCAGCAGCGCCCCGCTCACCACGCTCCACAATCGGATTCGGCCGTTCGGGTGGCCGGTGGCGAGCAGTGGCGTCTGGGTGAAGTCGAATCTGTAAGACACACCGGCAGATGGCAGTGGTGATAGCTGCAGACGGTGAAGCACCTTGCACCATGAGGTGTGGCGGGTGATGCGCACCAATGACCCCCCGGCCTTGGACATCAAACGAGTGTTGGGGAGGGAATGACGAAGGACATTGCACAGCTTGGTACCGCCAAACATGGAAATGTTTATTTATTTATTTAACAATGCATACCCTGCACGTGCAGTGGCTGTTACGGACAGTCTGGGTTGAACTCACAGATATTTACAAAGAAAGGATAGATTTGTGGTCAATAGTGGGAGCAGATGTGCAACAAACATTCGTACGCCAACATAATACAATATCCATATCACTTTCCGCACTACATACACCGTACTTGCAACACGAGCTATACACGAGTGGCTTGTAGAAGTGATAGAAAAGCGATGGCCTAAAGGTGACTTCATAGTGTACACATATCCATCGTGTATGTTTTTTGTGACTAGTGTTTTTCGTGGAGATACGCTAGTGCATGTTTCTTGAAGTTAGACAGCCTCGATGTATTTGTTTCAGTAGGAAGTTTGTTGTAGTGGAAGACAGACGAGTAGATAAATCTCCTGCGGCCAGCCTCTCTGTGTATGGCTGTACTAGGCAGTAAATATTACTAGGCGATGCGTTGAAGTAGCAAGTAGCATTGTGAACGGCAATTCTGCGGCTCATGAAGATAAGTCACGTAATCGATTATCGATAGTTAACAGACAACTGAACCATGGCCGTGATCCGACTTGCATTCCATGGTTCAATTTTCTGCATATTCGCAGAATGCCAATACCTCCCTCGATCTCAATAATCAACAACACCGAAACATCATGAACGGAAATGAAAATTAATAATCAACAAATCGCTCAACCCAGCACTGCTTGAGATGCTTCGGAATTCCTGCAAAAAAAATCCTTGGTAAACCACGACTGGATCACACATGAATGAACCGTCGCCTGCCGACCTGTAAATCCATTCCATATTCGCCGGGCAGGGAGGGTGGGCCTCTTGAAAGTCCACTCACCAACTACCTTCCGATGTACAAAAGCTAGGATGAAATTCCAGGCACGGTTAGAAAGTTGCTCGAGTGCCAGAATGCTCGAGTGCCAGATTCTGGATCACATCCGCCGCAATCCAGTACAGGTCGCGCTGCGGCCCGGCTTGGCTCGGGTCGGGCGTAAATCAGGTTCGTGTTCGGACCGGCTCCATGCTGCACCCCCGAATCGTGCACCTCTTGTGCGCAGTGCGGTTGCAGCCGCGGTCTCCCGGCCTCCTGCGCAGTGGGGAGTACCCGTGACGTCGGCGTGCGCGCACGACATGGAGCACGTCCAGGTAGTTCCCACCTCTGCTGGCCTCGCTCCGCTGGCCTCTGCCAGTCTGGCTCCGATCCCGCCTCGACACCGACACTGGGTGGGGCGACGGCTGAGACACCTGAGCCGACGGAATGCTCACAGCTGACTCGGCGAGCGATCTGGGGGACGGGGGGGGGGGCACCCAGACTGGCGAGAGGCCAAACCGGCCCCGATGGCTGTCGGATCGCATTGCACAGCCAACGCCGCCGGTGGGTGACACCCAGGTGACAGTCACGCCACCACACGTCGCGCCCAGCTGATGCAAATACATGCTGCCCTTGTCCCGGCAGGATAAGTCGAGCTTTGCGCTTCTTTCAAGGGGAACAAACCGCTCCAAGCTGCTGTCGAGCCTCTAATAATCGTATAGTTTAGCTTGGGGCTCTGAGGGAAGGTTCCTCCAGTGCGTCTTCAATGTACGAGCTTTAACATCGCTGGTATCTTCTCGTATCATTCGAGCTTTGACTCTGTCGGGAGTTCGTGCGATGGATTCAGGCGGAGAGGGTCCGACGTATGCTAAGTGGCGACTCACGCCATGACGGCTATGGTACGAGACGCAGTCACAAGGAGGTTCGTGACGCATTCACACGGAGGTGCCGTGTCACAGTCACACGGAGGTGCCGACACGTAGGTGCCGTGACATAATAGTCACACGTAGGTGCCGTGACGCAATCACACGGAGGTGCCGTGACACAGTCACACGGAGGTGCCGTGACGCAGTCACGCGACAGTTAAGGAAACGTGATGGACGGCTATTGGTACCGTGCTACAGCGTCCGCCAAGTTCACATCGCGGTCGGGTGGAGTGGAGCTGCGCGCCGCCGGGCCGACCCTCGGGTGGAGCCGGTGGAGAGTGTTGCCGGTGGATTCCCGTGGGGACGGTGGGCATGGTTGGACAACAGTCTGGCCCTGCATTTTTCCGTCATCCAGCACATTAATGTCCCCGGAAATCTGTTCTCTCCGTCTTCGCGCTGCAATGTTGGATGGCATAACAAAGCGTGGGTCATTGATGACGCCACTTTGTAGAGCACATCTCGTGTGTCAGCTTCACACCAAATATGGCGCATTTGATTGCAATTTAACGAATTCATAGCATTTATATAGGTGAAGGCCTGTTGGAACACATTTGGTCGCCCATCTTTATATTGTGGCTTAGCGTTTTTAATGACTGCAATATAATAAATTGCATTACTCAAAAGAGCATGCTATAAAATTTGCGGAACAACACTTCTATATCGCAGAAGGTATTCAGGTCAGGTATTCAGGTCACATGATCAAAGCGGGTCATGACCTGACCTTCGGAAACATGGGTCAACCATGACGTCATCTTGTAAGGCAAATGGTGTAAGGCAGCGCGAATCAGATAACATATTTCTATGAATTCGACGGATTTAGAGCGTTTGTGCAAAAGCCAATTTAATTTGTTTTGCTACGTCTGGAGCAATAAATTGACTTCATCGAAGGCACCCAGGTCACGAAGTATCAAAATTATTCATGACCTGACCTAAAAAAATTGATAATTATTGGTGTCTTCTTATGTGTCACACTGTGGGTCATCTTAACCCGCGCCGTCTCTCCGGTCAGATCCTCACACCCCATCTCGGGGGGGATAGTAATCCCCCTCCAAAATACAAACTAAGCATCGCACGAAACCGAAAGAGATGTCATCGGAAAGCGCTCGACGAGTATGGTCCGGATCCACCCCCGAAACAATTTCCCCAAAAGTGACGTAACCAAGGGGCCTAGATTTTCACGGCTTTTCACGACTTACATTATATTTTTGGTTCTGAGGAGTTCATTTTGGGGGATATATGTAAAAACAAAATGTATTTGGAATGAGAAAAGGACAGCGAAATCGACCAGGACCATAACATCCCCCCCCCAAAAAAAAAGAAGAAACTTCACAATTTTGTGCTTTCAAGTATTCTTCAATTTTCCTTTTCCAATGGGTAGAGCAGACCGAGAAACGGTTGTTGGAAATCAACTTGCCCTAATAAAAAAATGCTTACTTTAGCCAGAATCTTCTATTTGAACTGCAATTGGCAAATATGCAAAATTTATATGTACTCAAAAACGAAAAAATAATATGAAAAATTCCAAACGTTTTGTTGCATCCCTAAAGATAAGCAAACGCTGAAAGTTTCATTAAAATATCTGTATCCGTTAAAGCGTGACGACTGGTTGAACTTTCTTGGAGGTGACCTCACTTGACCTTGACTAACTCGTTGACCCTAGATGACCTGACTTCAAAATTTTGAAACGGTATGCCAAATTGATTTGGGAAAAGGTATGCAAAATTTGGGCGCGCTGCCGTGCGCAGTTCGTCTACTAACCGCGAAAAACCTGATGGGGCGGTTGAAGAACCCCCGAGACAGGACGGGTTAAGGTCACATATATTCTGGTTCCCTTATAATTTGAAGCATTTAGATAATTATGTATTGAAAGGCCAGTGGGATTTGTGTATTTGGAGGAACGTCAACATATTTGGATTCGACATTTTTCGGAAGAGAGATAAAATACGAAATGGGTGGCACGACACGACATATTGTACCATAAAACGCATGAAGCACCGCTTTCGCTTCGCCTGATGCATCTAGGTCACACGTGGTCGAAATAGGTCGTGATCAGAACCATTGGAAGTCACGTCAGAGCATGAATTGAAGCCCGTAGACATAGTTGTACACTGCCTATCGATTAGTGTTGGTCCGCACACACTGGGCGAACACCGGGCACACACACTGGGCCACGTTGGGCACGTACTGGGCACACGCTGGGCACGTACCGGGCATACACTGGTCATGCACCGGTCACACATCAGACACACCAGGCACACACCGGGCACACACTGGGCATACGCTGGGCACATACTGGGCACACACCTGGCAAACACTAGACACACACCGGGCACACACTAGGCACACACTGGGCACACACTGGGCATACGCTGGGTACATACTGGGCACACACCTGGCAAACACTAGATACACACCGGGCACACACTAGACACACACCGGGCACACACTAGGCACACAGTGGGCACACACTGGGCATACACCGGGCGCACACCGGTTGGTTGGTTGGTTATTTGGGCTTAGGGACGCATCAACTGCTTCGGTCATATAGGGCCACACACCAGACACACACCGGGCACACTCTGGACACACACCGGGCACACAATGAGCCAACACCGAGCACACACCAGGTACACACCGAGCACACACCAGGTACACACCGAGCACACACTGGGCACATATTGGGCATACAATGGGTGGATGTGATATGTGATACACAACCAATGTATAGCAAGACGGGATCTGATAAGCATGACAGGGTAAGCTGATAGTGTCCATCATATTACCGGTCTTGTGGAACATCCGACACTGTACAAGATGTACCAAATGTTGCAATATGCTACAGCTGTATGCATAGCTTCTGGAATTAGGGACTAGCTATGTTTTTCATTGGGGATGAACATTCGAAGGCGGATTGACTTGCTCACAGTGTTACAAGGGAAGCGGATGCGGTGCGGTGCGGTGCGGTGCGGTGCGGTGCGGTGCGAAGGATTCAGATGGGTCTCCTGCCGTCGCATGTCCAAATTAGCTGAGTCACGCGTCAGCATGTAAATATAACGTTTTCGGGAGAATTCGTTTCGATAAGTGGACCCCGTGTTCGTGTCACGGGCTCAGTGCCTGCGCCAGAGGCCCAGGCAGGGACAAGTGGGTGGAATTGTGGAATGCTTTATTCTGATGACGGCCGTCCGGCACAGGTCCCTCTCACGCCCCAAATGAAAGCCTAGCGGCGCCGCTGGTTCAGACAACCCCGTCATGTGCGTTGCGTCTAGTCTGTGACGATTCTCTGACATCACAATACCGAGCGAACCCCGCGCGGCGAACGCTGCAACTACGTCGCAGAAGGCGGCAGGCACTGCTGGCGCGCCATGGCGCCTATGTACGACGATACCGCCGTGCAAGCTGTTCGCCGAAGGTCGCTCTCGGTCGATTACGGGTGCCTGCTCCGCGTCATGACAAACACCGCTGTCCGGGTGGTAATGACGCGTCAAGTTGTGACGGCGTTCGCATCGGCGTTTATGAAGGATTTCTTTGTAAATTGCCAACGGCGAAATGTAGCCGTCAGTACCCTCAGCTATCAGTAGTGTTGGTCGTCAGTACCCTCAGTCGTCAGTAGTGTAGATCGTCAGTACATTCAGTAGTCAGTACAGTCGGTCGTCAGTACCTTCAGCCGTCAGGTGTGCACCTGGTGTGTGCCCGGTGTCGTACCCAATATGTGCCCGGTGTAGGTAGTCGAGTACCTGGTGTGTGCCCAGTCAACCGTAGTGTCGGTCGTCAGTATCTTCAGTCGCCAGCAGTGTAGGTCATCAGTACCTTCAGTCGACCGTAGTGTCGGTCGTCAGTGTGCCCCGGTGTGTGCCCAGTGTGTGCCCAGTGTGTGCCGGTGTGTCCCGGTCGTGCCCAGTGTGTGGTACCTTCAGTAGTCAGTAGTGTCGGTCGTCAGTAGTGTTGGCCGTCAGCACCTTCATGTCGGTTGTGGGTGTCAACGATCTTCAGACTCTGCAGCCGTCAGCAGTCTTAGTCACCAATGGCGTTGGTCGTCAGTAGCCTGGGTCGTCAGTATTCTGAGCCGTCAGTATCCGCAGTCATCCGTAGACCCCGTCTGAAGGTTATCTGTCGTGTTGGTCGTAAGCTATGTATAGTGCCTGGTGTGTACCGAGTGGGTACCCGGTGTGTGCCCAGTGGGTGCCCAGTGGGTGCCCGGTGTGTGTCCGGTGTGTGCCCGGTGTGTGCCCGATATGTGCCCGGTGTGTGGCCAGTGTGTGCCTGGTGTGTGTCTGATGTGTGCCCAATATGCGCCCAATATGTACCCAATATGTACCCAATATGTGTCCAATGTGTGCCCAGTATGCGCCCAATATGTTCCCGGTGTGTGCCCGGTATGTGCCAGGTGTTTGTCCGATGTTTGCCCGGTGTGTGCCCGGTGTTTGCCCGGTGTGTGCCCGGTGTGTCTGGTGTGTCTGGTGTGTGCCCGGTGTGTACGGACCAACACTAATCGATGAGCGGTGGAAAATTATGTAGTCGTAGGTGCTGCCCACCGGCTTCATGTCATGACCTGACGTGACTTCCAATGGTTCTGATAGCGACCTATTTCGACCACGTGTGACCTGAATGCATCAGGCGAAGCGAAAGCGGTGCTCCATGCGTTTTATCATACAATATTCCGCGTCGTCCCAACCATTTCGTATTTTATCTCTCTTCCTAAAAATGTGTAATCCAAATATGGCGACATTATGTTGTATGTAGCACATCACAAACTACTGTACCAAAAACAACATCCCACTAAGCCCCACTACTCTCCCCAATGACGGCCACTCAGCATTACACGAACATCTCTTCAACTTTCTCGCTATCACGGGCCTGATCAAACAACTGGTGAGGTCCACCAATACGCGTCACCCCCCCCCCCCACCGCCCCAGTTATATATTATTCGTCAAATAGGGTGGAAAATACCACTTTCTGGAACTCAATCGACATCCTTCTCCAAAAGTTCCCACGCCTTGACCCATGGGGGGCATCTCGCTTATACGTATCATGTCTGCTCCTAATAAGGAATAGTGGCATACGGACATTTTGCAAAGTAATTTTGGGTAAAGGGATTAACTATGTGATACGGTGTATGGTACCAAATTATAGATGGGTAATTTGCCTCCTGAATACGGCTCTTCCTAAATTATGAATATCAAAGGAAATGACAAATGTAGTGTAGTACTAAACCATGACTCAAATTTAGTTGAAATATAAAAGATTTATGACACTATTTTATTTTATGAATATAATTAAATTTCTGAATCACACCCCCCTTCCCCTTCCCCCCCCAAAAAAAAAAAAAAAAAAAAAAAACCCCCCCCCCACCCATGAGCGCCACGAATCCAATGGTGACACTCCCATTTCGATCTGACCAACCGCATGTGCGTTATAGCCTCAGGCATTTTTTGATGGTCATGATGCAAGGTTAACTTTAAATGGCCATAACTTCTATTATAATCAACATAATTGCATAAACAAATATATCGCTGGATTCGTAATAGACCAACGAACAAGTTACAGTGCTTTATAAATTTGACTTCTTCTTTTGGTCATGTGACCTTAGGTCACGTGACACATATCGAGCGCATGGAAAATATCCAGTTTTTTTATTTTTATATTGTTGTGCAGTATGTTGTCTTTGACTACAAAAGAAATTTGAGATATGTTTTTTGATATATTTTGTATTAAAAAATCAGAGTATGGAGGGATGGCGTCATCAATGGCACCCGATTGTAGGCCACTCAGGGTTAAAGTCAGTTTGTTTCGTGATCTCGTAGCCTTGCAACCTCCGATGACCTCAGTGATCTTATCTGATCTGCGTTTTACTTCCATGAACTTGACTGACTTTTGGTGACCTCCTAGGGGTCATTTAAGCAGACTTGACCTTTGACATTTAATTACTTAAATGGGAGGAGGGAGATTACTGGCGTTATTTTGGATGCTGAATTCGAACTCGGATACAAAAGTACTCCCTCAAGGCTTGGAGTTTTCCAATTTAGGTACATCTCTAATTTGATTCCAAACAGTAACGTGTGACCTTGACCTAACATGTGACCTTGTCTCCGTTACAGTTAATTATAGTTACGATAGAGCTGCAAAGATGCTAAAACAAGAGTACCGAAACTATTGTACAGATCCTTATGCTGTACACAAAGTCCAGCGTCGGAAAACTGTTCAGTTAGTGCCAGCTTCTTTAGTAAGTGCCGTGCAAGATCGTCGTATTGAGAAGAGTACTTACTTGTGCCTAACATGCCGGAAGAGATTGATAAAGGACCCCAGGACCTTGGCGCCGGAGGTGGCTCAAGGAGCCTCTGCGCCAGCTTCGTCAGACTCATCTCAATATGATGGGCGCTGCATGACCTCTGCAGTCGATTCGCCCTTAAACCCCAATAACCAACCAACCAACCATCTCAATATGATTCAACGTCAATAAGCAGCTCATCGCAGTGCGATGTCGACACACCAGCGAGACGACAGATCTACAAGGAAGATACTGAAGAAGTCCTGAAGGTTCTCCAACAGACACCGATTCGGACAAGTAAGTGCTAGGCGTATAAGAATGCATTTTCCTGATGTAAATATTCTGTATTATGTGCATTACCATCATCAGACATCCTTTCTGAAGCTGATATGCATACAGATTATATAAATTACATTTCGGTTATGAAAGGGAAACCACCATTAAATAAAAAAATGTTCCATTGCACTCAGTCCGCCGGGTCTAATAGTTTCGGGTTTCACAATGGAGAAAATGCGTGTTATTCCGATTACCACAACATTAACCTTGGGCGAGCGACAAATGTGCCCAGGTTCCATCATGTATGTAGGTATATTTACTACGTCAGTTCTTTGAGGACGTAGTTTTGATCGCATCCGAAAAATCAAATCGACATTTCGTAGATTATGCTCTTTTTGACAGGTAGATCATCGGAAGCACAGAAACAGACGAAAGGAAAGGGCAAATTGAGGGAAGCTACAAGGTTGATGAAAAGGAAACTGTCAACTTCCCTGGGTGTGGAAATCCCAACCCCTGGCGCCACTCCAGAGAAAAGGAGGCGGTCAGATACTGACATAAAACTGAAGCGGTGAGTGTTCTGCCATGCATGTGTTGCAATTGTTGTATTTAATGCTTCAGTGGTGTCAGAAATGAGGCCGAATGAACTTTGAAATGAAATTGGAGCATTGCTGCATAAGACGCGCTATAGTTCACCGAAGGTGATATGATAATCTGTTGATTATATACACAGCTAGAGAGGCTACCGATATCGCGGCCTCTCCCCTTAAATAAAAAAACGTAATTAATGAGCAACTGGACTGAGGGTATTGTCCATAAACTTTTATATCTAGCAATATTGTTCTGATCATTATTATTAATATAACTTTGCACTTGCTGAACAATGTTTATGGTACTTACCAGTTTCCCCGTGAAGGTCCACTAAAGCGCAATTTAGTTACCAATTCCGTAATTTAGCCACCTAAATAGGTAAATACAATATCACGTGAAGTGCCCTTGTCATGCTTTAAAAAAATGAAGGAAATATTGATAGAAAATGGTGTATTTCAGATACGACAAGCTGTTGCAACGATTGAAAGTCGAGTACGATCGTAGTGATGACTATCGACGGCAACTTCAAATCCTCACACTGTCTCCGTTGTCTATACGGCAAACTGCATCCTACTGCGGGGCGAGCTTGCACATGGCCAGGAAAAACCGCAAGCTTGCTAACGAACGTGGACTTTTCCTAGAAATAAGGAAAGGAGGAAGGGGTAGAAGGATTACACTAGATGTCGGAGAGAGGGTGGTAGCATTCTATGCGTCAGATGATGTCAGTAAGATGTGTCCTGGTGCAAACGACTATGCAGTCGTGCGTAATGCAGATGGCGCAAAGGAAAAGATGCAAAAACGCTTAATTATCGGTACCCTGAAAGAAACATATCAACTATACAAAGATGACCCCAACAACCCGAAACTGGGGTTTTCTTCATTTTGCGCACTTCGTCCGCGACATTGTGTGTTAGCTGGAAGTGGCGGCACGCACAGCGTGTGTGCGCGCGCGTGTGCGCGAAAGTGTGACGTCATCCTGCTCACTGCTGATTGGCCGCGGACAAGCTCCACCCCTTTGACCCCGAGAGACTGGGCGTCCGCAGACAGCCGCAAGCCCCGTGAACAGGGCACAGATTTACCGGACCTGGCGAGCAGGGTGGTGCTGGTGCTGGTGCTGGTGCTGGTGCTGGTGCTGGTGCTGGTGCTGGTGCTGGTGCTGGTGCTGGTGATTGGTTGATGGAGGCGCGCCAACTACTTCGGTCATTTTTCGCTCAGCCAGTGAACAGGGAATTGCTTCGGTGACGCGAACACTCAACGCCTGCCCGAGGTCACACTCGGACCAAGGCCCACTCACACTCGATATGGACGCATTAGCCGACTGCGCCACCCGTGCGATATTTTCAGAAGAAAAACATTTTGAGTGGAGGAAGAGAGGATTGGTTTAACTAAACCGGGAGGCGCCTGGATTCCGCAGACTCCTGGGTTAGACAATATTTTTATGTCTTCAGGCTCCAAAATGGAAAATTTCGACGCAAAGCGAGGAGCAGGGTTGCTGGCCACTGCTAAGTGCGCTAGTGCCGATGGGCAAGAACAGATAGGGACACTGGGGCAGGGAGAACACACGAAAGTGCGAGAAAATGGCGCTTCTAGTTGGTCAGACTCTCCGCCCGGAGGGACGTGGGGATGAGCTACCCGCCCGATGGGAGTCAACACCTATTTTGCTCAGCTGGCGAAATAAAAAACACATTCTTTGCTGGGGGCTTACTGGCAAGAGGATTCGGGTATTTTGAAAACTTGGTGGGGTCTTTGGTGGCGCCCTTGGCGCAAGGGAGGTTGGCTTAATGACATGCAATGATTAAGGCGAAATGATACGGGAGGATAACGGCGAAGTCGTATGGAAGGATTACTGGGAACTGGGAAAGGACATGAGATTGCTTCGTTGATTATTTTGCCTTAGGGCCGCGTCGACCACAGTCATCTGGCGCCCACAAGTGGCATGAGAGAACTGCAGTTATTTGTTTGTCAATGCGATGACTATGAATTCGGAGCCAACCGAATTTCAAATTTCTAACAATACTTTTAACAATATCAGTTGGTTATTTTGGTTTTAGGGCGCAGTTGAACAATATTAATATTGAACAATATCTGAGAGCCGTTTGAATTCATGCACAGGTGCAAAATCGAAAGAAAATCCTAGACACGTCATTATTATTCGTAGTAAAAACAAAATTTGAGTCCCACGATGAGCCTTAAAATGGTCGAATTATGCAAATTCTTCCACCACCTTCCACTACGCCTTGCACTTCTGACCTTGGTCAATCCACATGACACATCGACATCCCCTGCATCCTACTGACATAATGGCACAAGCATCACCCAGCCCACGCTGACCTCTCGCCCGCCCCTTGGCTCCTGACCGACGGACGGGACTCGGGGGCGGAGGGCGGAGAGCAGGGGTACTGAGTCAGGACACCTGTTCGGGTTGCATCAGACGGAGGTCCGTTCCCAAACACGAGCCACCATGGGTCCGGGCCGGGGTGGACCCGGGTTTCGTCATCCATTGCGTCAGCCGATCGGTCGCCAGTTGTCACGTTCTACGATAACTGGCAATTCAGTTGTGCGTACAGTGTCAATGAACGCCTTGTGTCAACTGAACCAATGGTTCTCACAACACAAAAGTGCATACAACATACAATGTGTTTCCAGACTAACTGAAACCGCGCCACAAAAAAAATCACCAAAGAAAGTCTTTATTTGTTCCGTATATCCTCCGTGAGATAACCGAAAGTATGATGTCATAAAATAACTTAGACGTGGCAAGACGTGTTACAGGCAACTTCAATATTTCTTCGGAAAAAAGAGAAGATAATCAATCGCCCTGATGATGGCGATAAATCTATTCGCAGCCCCGCATGTAATTCAGTTATGTTTGCAGTCTCATCGTCTTAAACACAGTGCACACAGAACATAGTTCGAAATTACACCTTTCCAAGTGCTCGAGCGATGCCACCAATTTTCACATGGTGGCTTTGTTCACGTGATATGCCCAGCGAGTGCGTGTGCCGCAACTGCACCCGCGCCACTTGTCGCACTTGCGGCGGTTATTGTCGCACTGTGGTTATTCTTGACCATGTACAGGTCCATAGCTTTTGACCGTAGGGTGAGTGGGGGGTGGGGCGCGTGCTCAGAAGGGGGCGTCTTTTCTACTCTGAGGGGGTGTTATCGGCTGAAAACTCGATCAGCGCAGGAGGGGGAATCCTGGAGGGACAACTTTCTCCAGTCGAAAGGGTGTCGCATCTCCACCGTGGGGGGGGGGATGCCATCAGTTGCCATTGCTCCTGGATCGTCAGAACTATTCACATAGCCGCCACGGTAGCTCAGTTGGTTAGAGCGCTGGCCTGCACTGGTCTCCCTTGTTCTGGCGACGCAGGGTTCGAGTCGCTTCGCGGGCTCGCATTTAGCCCCCGGCCGGGAGTGTCAGTTGGCAGCTGGCCCAATAAGGCCGGGGACGAGCTACCGGGCGGCCGTGTCGGTGTATTGACGGCACGTTAAACTTTCGATCGAAATTCTGCCTTTGAACTGGAATTCGTGGATCAGGTGGTGGGGCCAGGGTTCACGCAACAAGCTCTGCTTAGCAATAGAGCCCTGGTTCCTAAAGCCACCCCAGCAACAACTCGGACTAAATTTATTTATTTATTAAAAAAACACTTGTATCGGTGAGAAAAGCTGAGAAACTTCCGACCTTTTCAAGAAGAAAAAAAGTTTTGAAACGCAGGTCAGTGTAATCATCTGCAGGTCAGTGTAATCATCTAGTGCCTGAGATACATGCAACCTTGACATAGTGTCAATAAAACCTGCGTCGCAGCCAGATCAAGAAACAAAAACAATTCGTCCTCATTAACGCAGCTGACTATCCAGGAGAGAAGAGGCTGCAGCCAATCGCGACGGTACGAAAAACACTCCCGTTTAAAACAGATCCGAAGGCCGAAAGCCCAACAATCGAGACCGATGGCCGACCGCCGGGTCGGCACTCTTCACAGCGGCTCGGCGTGGCGTGCAGCACAGATGGCTGGGTCCGGTGGTGCGACGATCGCCCCACCCGCCCACTAACACAGTCACCCACGGCTCACACCAACACAGGGGCATGCACCGCCCGCACCAACACAGAGACACGTACAGCTCCCAAGAGCACGGCGACACGCACAGGCGCAGAGACACGGACAGCGCAGAGGGAAGTGCGTGTGCGCCGGACCGGCGCCCCTCCGCGACCGTTACCTTTTCCAGGAGCCGCGCCGAGCGTCGCCCGGCCGTGGACAGCCCATCCAGAAGGTCATGGCGCAGACGTCCAGGCCGGTGGAGATCACCACCTCCCGGTCGTCCAGTGGCGCGCCGGCCGCGTTCTTGCCGTTGTCTCGAACCCTGAAACAGGGTGGATTACACTTGGCATGTGGCCGGAAAAGCGCGAAAATGCACAAAATACGCATGTCCTTAGTGCTAGGCTACATTTGTCACATGACCTGTTTAGCGTAGATGCAATGCATATCGAAAGCGTACGTTTGACCATATTGAATAAGCTGCCTGGTATGTTCCAATAACCACTACATAATAAAATAAAGTATCGAATTTGAGAAGAAGAAATACACATGGAAAGAGTGCGCCCTTCCTTCGGCGCACGATACCTTGCAATTTCTCCCCTGCGAAGTTGCAAGCAGCTGCCGATGAGCCAGCTGTCCATGCGACGCCGAGAGACATCGGAGAGTGGCCGAGACCGAGACAGGGCGCCGAGAGACACCGGTGATGGTGGCCGAGACCGAGACAGGGCGCCAAGAGACACCGGTGATGGTGGCCGAGACCGAGACAGGGCGCCAAGAGACACCGGTGATGGTGGCCGAGACCGAGACAGGGCGCCAAGAGACACCGGTGATGGTGGCCGAGACCGAGACAGGGCGCCAAGAGACACCGGTGCTGGTGGCCGGGACCGAGACAGGGCGCCAAGAAACACCGGTGATGGTGGCCGAGACCGAGATAGGGCGCCGAGAGGCACCGGAGTCAGTGCCCGGGGTCAGCGGACCGACACAGTCAGTAGTGTCCGGGGTCACCGGACCGACACCGCCAGTAGCGCCCGGGGTCAGCGGACCGACACAGTCAGTAGTGTCCAGGGTCAGCGGACCGGCACAGTCAGTAGTGTCCGGGGTCAGCGGACCGACACAGTCAGTAGTGTCCGGGGTCAGCGGACCGACACCGCCAGTAGTGCCCGGGGTCAGCGGACCGACACCGCCAGTAGTGCCCGGGGTCAGCGGACCGACACCGCCAGTAGCGCCCGGGGTCAGCGGACCGACACAGTCAGTAGTGCCCGGGGTCAGCGGACCGGCGCCGCCAGTAGTGCCCGGGGTCAGCGGACCGGCGCCGCCAGTAGTGCCCGGGGTCAGCGGACCGACACAGTCAATAGTGCCCGGGGTCAGCGGACCGGCGCCGCCAGTAGTGCCCGGGGTCAGCGGACCGGCGCCGCCAGTAGTGCCCGGGGTCAGCAGACCGACACCGCCAGTAGTGCCCGGGGTCAGCGGACCGACACAGTCAATAGTGCCCGGGGTCAGCGGACCGACACAGTCAATAGTGCCCGGGGTCAGCAGACCGGCACAGTCAGTAGTGTTCAGGGTCAGCGGACCGACACCGCCAGTAGTGCCCGGGGTCAGCGGACCGACACCGCCAGTAGTGCCCGGGGTCAGCGGACCGACACAGTCAATAGTGCCCGGGGTCAGCGGACCGACACCGCCAGTAGTGCCCGGGGTCAGCGGACCGACACAGTCAATAGTGCCCGGGGTCAGCGGACCGGCGTCGCTGGTCACACCGTGCACGCCAGACCGGCGAACCGCCCGCGCACCCAACCGTGGCGCAGGCACGTCCTCAGGCACGCGAGTCTCGTGCGTGTGGCACGGCACGCACACACACACAGCTGACGGCCATCCGAGCCTGAACATCGGCGCCGCACGTGCCCATCTGTTAGCCGCAGACAACGGCATCGCACGGCAAACACGCCGACGGCTCCGCATCATGAGCAGGGCTGGAAACATGGCTTTGTCCTGGGCGTTTGTCCCGCACATCGTCTTCTGGAAATCGCTCACTTTTTTCGTCAAGAGATGAACTGAGTTGCTTGAAAGTGCTTGCAAGCTCATTACTGTTTGATATAGATGTTTGGAAACCGGAAACTGAAAGGCACAAAGGTGAGTTCTTGATGTTAGAAGCTTAACAAAATATCCTCTCTAAACTGAAATTCTACAAATTTCCACAAATCTAGGATTCAAAAGCACAAATCCAACCCTGGCCACGAGTACCTCGAGCACTTTTGGACAGCGCACGCTGGTGGAAACATGGCCCGTGTTTCTCAACAAAGGAATACGGAACGATTCGATGAGCTTCTTGTTTTCCGAGTTCTGCCACCGCCCCGCGCTAACTCCCCTGTCTGCGACACCTGGCGTGGCGAACGAAAGCACAAGGAATAGCACAGAAACAGACGGGAGCTTATAAAAGGGATGATAAAAGTTAGCAAACGTAGCCACACACCAGTCACATTCGATCAAACACGAGTCCAGGTTACACGAGTCCTGGTCACACGAGTCCAGATCACACGTGTCTGGGCCACACCGGCCGACACGTGTCCCCTTCACACGTGTCCGGGCCACACGTTTCCTCGTCACACGTGTCCTCGTCACACGTGTCCCGACCACACCAGCCGACACGTGTCCCCTTCACACGTGTCCTCGTCACACGTGTCCGGGCCACACCAGCAGATACGTGTCGCCTTCACACGTGTCCTCGTCACACGTGTCCTCGTCACACGTGTCCTCGTCACACGTGTCCGGGCCACACCGGCCGACACGTGTCCCCTTCACACGTGTCCTCGCCACACGTGTCCTCGCCACACCTGTCCTCGTCACACCTGTCCTCGTCACACGTGTCCGGACCACACCAGCCGACACGTGTCCCCTTCACACGTGTCCTCGTCACACGTGTCCGGGCCACACCAGCAGATACGTGTCGCCTTCACACGTGTCTTCGTCACACGTGTCCTCGTCACACGTGTCCGGACCACACCAGCAGACACGCATGGCAGAGGGAGGAGCACCTGATCAATGCATACCAGACAGCGGCAGCCGAACGGAGCATAATGCATTGGAAATTGCATCGGGGAATAGTGGAGGATTGCGCCTTCCTCTCCTAGGATTGTTGGTATCGCAAGGAAGCGACCCGAAACGTGACCTCCACGCTGCCTTAAACCTGTACATTCCACCGCCGTTGAGGATAACAATAAACTTTATTTACCCCATAAACTCAACGAACTCAATCGCCACCCGAGTCCAAACCGTAACGGGCACCGGGAAGACTGCCCACGCAGGACGCTGGCTGCCGTCGGGGCAGAGCTCTCCACCTGCCGGGCTGTGGACGCTGGTGTGCCAGTGTCCGGCCTGGCGCGCCCGTCCGACCACAGCCGTCCGGGCCGACCCACAGCGGCGGGCAATGTTTGTCGCTCGGGAACGGCGCGCGCGCCTGCCACCGTCCCCCCCCTCCCCACTCCCGGCACCGGACGGCCATCAGGTCCCGGCACCGGACGACCATCAGGTTGTTTTCGGATAGCTCCAGATGAGGAGCGGGGGCCGGCACGAGGGGCGCCGGTGGCCTCTCGTCTGGCCGATGTCTGTTCCTGCTGAAGCCCGACGCGCCCCCGCCACGACATTCCTCGAGCTGATCGCCGTGTCGCTGGCGTGTGTGCTGTTGGGACGCCTGTGGCTGGGTCGGCGCATCGTGACCCATAGCGGCAACATGGGCGTCGTCGGGTCGTGTGGGCGGGGCGGGGCGGAGCCCGCGAGCCGCACACCATGACTTTGATCCGTCAACTGCTGTTGGTGTGTTGGTGTCTGCGTCCCGCGGCTTCATTGCCAATGTGCAGACGTCGCATCCAGAGAGGTATAACGCGTCCCGCGGCTTCATTGTCGATGTGCAGACGTCGCATCCAGAGAGGTATAACGCGTCCCGCGGCTTCATTGCCGATGTGCAGACGTCTCGCCCAGAGCGATATGACGCGTCCCGCGGCTTCACTGTCGATGTGCAGACGTCGCATCCAGAGAGGTATAACGCGTCCCGCGGCTTCATTGTCGATGTGCAGACGTCGCATCCAGAGAGGTATAACGCGTCCCGCGGCTTCACTGTCGATGTGCAGACGTCGCATCCAGAGCGGTATAACGCGTCCCGCGGCTTCATTGTCGGTGTGCAGCCGTCTCGCCCAGAGCGATATGATGCGTCTCGCGGCTTCATTGCCGATGTGCAGACGTCTCGCCCTGAGCGGTATGACGCGTCCCGCGGCTTCACTGTCGATGGGCAGACGTCGCATCCAGTGCGGTATGACGCGTCTCGCGGCTTCATTGTCGATGTGCAGACGTCTCGCCCTGAGCGGTATGACGCGTCCCGCGGCTTCACTGTCGATGGGCAGACGTCGCATCCAGTGCGGTATGACGCGTCTCGCGGCTTCATTGTCGGTGTGCAGACGTCTCGCTCGGAGCGGTATGACGCTGCACTTCACTGTCGATGTGCAGACGTCGCACCCAGAGCGGCATGACGCGTCCCATGGCTTAATTATGTGCAGCCGTCTCGCCCGGAGCAATGGCGTCGCAATGGATCTCTGTCTGATGGCGGCTTGGCCCGCTTTCGACGGTTGTGTCCGGCAGCACGAGCAGTGACCGACCGGCTGCCCTCCTTGGTGGGGTTTCCCTGTGGGATCCTGTGTCGGCGGGCACTTGTTGACAGACGTCCGGCTGTAGTGCCCGCTGAACATGCGTTTGGGCAATCCTTTGGCGTATTGGACAAGTTCATGTTTTGTTTTTTTACAAACACGAAACTTTTTTGCATTCACAAACCGTTTTTTGTTCAAGTTTCATCAGTGGTGTTTAATTTTAGAGACGACGGTGGCATTCATTTATTTTTAAATCCCTAAATTACTTAAACAATTCAAAGAAGTGCCACAAAATGCCTCGCTTTGTGATTGGTCAAAATATATGTGACGTCACGTATGTGTGTAGAGTTTGCGATGCTGAACTGCCGCCCGTTACATCTTCCATTTGGGGCGCTGCCAATTCGCAATAATCGCGACGGTTTTAGCTTGGATCACATCCGATCGTCAGTGGCAAACGGATCGCAGAAAATGGCGCTAATATTCTTGTTTGTGCCGACGTATACAAATGCAACTGCAAGTAAGCCCGAAACAATGTTTATCGGCCTCCCGACGGCCGACAAGATGAGGACGTCGAGCAATTCTACATGCTGAGACAGTCCGCTGATCTCTGCTGGTGCCCCCGCTTGCTGCGAGGAACATTTATATATACATGTACCATTGGTAGACAGGGGTACGAGAAATTTGATAGGCGTAGGCACATCTAGGAAATAGAGGATGGCTGGAACTAAAGCTCTTACCTCAAAAGTGTATATATTAATTTTTTTTTTCATATGAAGGTTTAGCTTGAAAACGGTGATTTTATCTTCCATTTTTGTGACAACACACACAAAGTAGAAGTATACTTTTACAAAAATGGGAACTTGGTAGTATACAAATCTTGTTGGAAACGTGGATGTCCACAACCCTTTCATATTAGCATTAAGTAAAGATAATTGACATGTTCTATCCGACTGCTGAAGATGACAAGACGTTTGGAAAATATGTGGGTTAAGGTAATTTTGGAATTATTGGTGTTTCTTTTCTAAGCGCAATGTGCATTAGTATGGTCAACATGATGTGGCAAATCGTTTTCTCTGCAACTGCATGCTTTTCAGTTGGCTGGCAAAATAACACCAACAATGGGGTTGGATGTGGGTAAAATATCAGAAAAATTAGGCAAAAATGTGTAGATTTGCCTCATCTTATCTCCATGGATATCTCCATATCTCCATATCTCCATATCTCCATATCTCCACCTAATCTCCATGGAAAAAAAGTGCACGAAATTATAGCCAGTTTTTCTCTTTAAAAGAAGTACTAGATAAACCAAACCTAATGTGACATGACTTAATCTTTCTTTTAAAAAAAAATTATTAAACATAAAAACACAACTTTCAGGATAAAAACCTAACCAAACCTGACATAGCGAAACCAAGCCACTTTTTAATACATCAAGGCACAATGCCAGACTGACGTTTTGAGAGAAAAAAAAACTGCAGAAACTCGGCAGTAGTGCACTTCTAATGATTCTCAGGCTCAGTGAAATTGCACAATATGTATCATATTTCACTGCATCTATATATCTATATATTTTACCATATGTTTAACCAATGATGTGATGTCAAGTGTGCAATAAACACAGTACAAGCTTTTGCTGTTTGTACGCACCGCATAGCGCCGAATTTGAATCAGACATGTTAGTTGCTGTATTACCACCATAACAGATTACCTACCCTTGTAAGCTTCATATTTTCGTTAAAATGAGTAACATTTCAGTATCAAAAGCCCTCGCCTTAGTATCTATGACAAGAGTCTGTTGGCAAACTTCGCACGGAACAATTAAACGTATAGTTCCCTGTGCGTTTCAGGCTTGGCAGCTTTGAAACTCCACACGTGTGACGTCATTGCTACGAGAAGGTCTTCAAATCGATGACAACCCTTAAGTGAAATTATTAAATTATGCTGTAAATGATCAACAGCGATAAAAATATTCCAGTTTTGTCTATGAAGTATTATCACGGTTTTTGGCAACCAAAATCACATTACGCGAAGCTTGTCCTCTCATCGGTTGTTCCCAGGCCTACAAACAAGCCGACGCGGAGGGTTACGGCCACTACCAGCCAACGCTGGGGAACCGGAAGGGAGAGAATGAACAAAGGGCGAAGGTGGTAAGTGCATAACCATGTCTTATTGGCACCCTCCTCGAAGGCTTTCTCAGCCGAATGCATCCAAACGGAAGGCTCGGATGCGCCCCGACAACGACAAGCACAGTGATGATGATGAGCTGGAGTTTAGAAGCGCTTCGACTACCAGGGCCAATTTGCGTCAAAAACTATACCATAAACAATACACGATGCTGCTATATTAGCCAGCTATTACTCCTCGCTGGTGGCGGTATGTCACCTCCAAGCGTGCTTGTCGCAGGAAGGTAGAAATGTTTTCCAGACGCCAAGACCTTTTTATTGATTATTTGGGCTTAAGGACGCGCCGACTACAAGGTCATTTAGCGCCCATAACAGTTGACGCCACGACCCCACAGCAGTCGGCTGTCGACGATGTGAGGGGCGGGGATGGCCGAGTGGTTAAGGTGTCGGGCTATGGGTACCAAAGGTCCCGGGTTCGACTCTAGCGCCACTCAGGACATTTCCCAATCCCGCGGCCCACCGGCGAAACAGTGTGGGCGGCGCCATTAGCCGTGAATGTGCATAAAGTGTGTCGTGAACCAACCAATAAACAAACAATAAACATCGACGATGTGAAACGGCAGAACGGACGGCCAGACGGCCGAACCGATGCGCGTGTACTCACAGGCAGTTCCGGTGGCGGTTCCACGGCAGGATGATCACCTTCCTCTGTGCGCACGACCAGGCGACCCGGCTGTCGTCGGGCGCGAACACGCACGGTATGGTGTCCGGGTCACACTTGCCGCCCAGGTCACCGGCCAGCTGCAGCTCGCCCACCTTAACGGAGGCGCCTGCAGACGTGACGTGATCGCAGTTACACGCCCACCTTAACAGAGACACCTACAGACGTGCCGCAGTAGCACCTATTGACACGTCGACTTTAATAGGAGCACTTGTGGACGTGACGTCATGTCAGTTAGTTACACGTCCTCTTAACCCGTCCCGTCTCGGGGGGTCTTCAACCCCCCCCCCCCCAGGTTTCTCGTGGGTAGTGGACGAACGGCGCTGGGCAGCGCGCCCAAATTTGGCATACCTTTTCCCACATCAATTTGGCATGCTGTTTCAAAATTTGGAAGTCAGATCATCTAGGGTCAATGAGTTAGTCAAGGTCAAGTGAGGTCGTCTCCAAAAACGTTCAACCAGTCCTCACGCTTTGACGGATGCAGATATATTAATGAAACTTTCAGCGTTTGCTTATCTTTAGGGATGCAACAAAACGTATGAGTGGAATGTTTTCATTTGTTTCGTTTTTGACTACATATAAATTTTGCGTATTTGCCAAATTGCAGTTCCAATAGAGGATTCTGGCTAAAGTAAGCATTTTTATTAGTGCAAGTTGACTTCCAACAACGTTTTGCGGTCTGCTCTACCCATTGGAAAATGAAAATTAAAGAAAACTTGAAAACTCAAAATTTTGCACTTAAGAAAAGCATTGGGGGAGGGGCCAAAAACAATTAAAGCACTGGTCGATTTCGTTGTCCTTTTCTCATTCCAAAAAAAAAAATTGTTTTTCATATATCCCCAAAATGAACTTCCCAGAGCCAAAAACATAATGTAAGTCGTGAAAAGTCGTGAAAATCTACCCCCTGGTGACGTCACTTTTGGGGGACAATTGTTTTGGGGGTGGACTCGGACCCTACTCGTCGAGCGCTTTCTGATGACACCTTTTCCGTTTACGTGCGATGCTTAGTTTGGATTTTAGAGGGAGGTTACTAACCCTCCCCCGAGACGGGGTGTGAGGATCTGACCGGAAAGACGACGCGGGTTAACAGAGGCACCTACAGAGGTGCTGGCAACTACCGTCCACCTTAACGCCCGCCCACCTTAGCAGACACCTGCAGGTGGTACTTGACAAATCGACCAGAGCCGTACACCCTCGTGGTACGCATCTCGTGCACAATCGTGCGATAGGATAATGGCACGCGTAGATTTCGCCTATTCAAGCCTGTGACTCCAGGGTTTTCAACAACAAAAAAAAACTAGTCACGGCACTTTTTTGCAAAGATTGCCAGAGATTCTTGATCGCCATTGTAAGATTTTTGCCTGGATGTGAACATAAAACGCAAGATGTCGTTGAGGTAGAAAACGTCCGTAGAATGCATAATTGACATTGTTTATATATTTGAGCCAGTGACCTAAAGCTACGTGACCTTTTTTTACTCGGATGTGCCACACGAATCACACTTTTTGCTTGTTCAGAACATGCTCTGATATGTTAGTTTCCAATAAGCAAATACAACTCTTTTCCCGTCAATTATCAGGTTTTTGGTTACTTGCAAGGCCCGTTTGTTTTCTCCTTCAGCTTGCTGACGCTAATTTTTCAGGGAAGCCGCAGCTATGGAGAAAGGCGCGTTATGTTCCCGTACAGTGTAGTTGGTGGTGGATTGGAGTTTAGGGGCGCGTCGACATCAAGGGTCACTTTGCGCCCATACCGTACAGTGTAGTTGATATCCATGATCTCCGTTTGATAACCTTCAGATATTTGAACGCTGGTTTGCAACACAGCTATCCGTATATAATTATGAGACATCACGGAGTAAATGTTCAAAAATGAAGCCTTCCTCAGTGAAGACATTCAAAATGACTACAAGGTTCTGCACGGTCAGATAAAGTATCAAGCAACTCAACATAAGCTTGGCACTCCATTCCTGGTGGGAAGTTACGAGAGAGTTCAACACGAGTTCCGAGAACAGTTTGGCACTCCACTGTAACATTCCTGGTGAAAAGTCATGGAGAAAGTTCTTGTTTGTTTATTGGTTGGTTCACGACACACGAGGTGCCCGTGGTACCCGACAGAGGTGCCCGTGGTCCGACAGATGTCCCCGTGGTCCAACAGAGGTGCCCGTGGTCCGACAGAGGTCCCGTGGTCCGACATCCCGTGGTCCACGAGGTGACCGTGGTCCGACATGTCCTCGTGGTCGACAGATGTCCCCGTGGTCGACAGATGTCCCCGTGGTCCGACAGAGGTGACCGTGGTCCGACAGATGTCCCCGTGGTCAGACAGATGTCCCCGTGGTCCGACAGATGTCCCGTGGTCCCAAGTCTGGTCGCGATCCCTTGTCCGACAGATTCCCTGTCACAGATGTCCCCGTGGTCCACAAGTACGTGTCCAAGAGGTGCCCGTGTCACAGATGTCCCGTTACAAGTCCGTGTCACAATGTCCCGTGTCCCAAGGTGTCCGTGGTCCGACAGTCCCGTGTCCACAGAGTCCCGTGTCACAGATGTCCCCGTGGTCGACAGAGGTGCGTGGTCCACAGATGTCCCCGTGGTCAGACAATGTCCCATGGTCCGACAAGGTACCGTCAACAGATGTCCCCGTGTCCCAGAGGTACCGTGTCACAAGTCGTGGTCCGACAGATGTCCGTGGTCACAGATGTCCCTTCAAGGTGACCTCAAATGTCCCCGTGTACAGAGTCCCGTGGTCGACAGATGTCCCCGTTCCTTAACCTAAAGCCCGTGTCCACAGAGGTGCCCGTGGTCAGACAGATGTCCCGTGGTCCACAGAGGTGCCCGTGGTCCGACAGATGTCCCCGTGGTCCGACAGATGTCCCCGTGGTCAGACAGATGTCCCCGTGGTCCGACAGATGTCCCCGTGGTCAGACAGATGTCCCCGTGGTCCGACAGAGGTGACCGTGGTCAGACAGATGTCCCCGTGGTCAGACAGATGTCCCCGTGGTCAGACAGATGTCCCCGTGGTCCGACAGAGGTGCCGTGGTACAGAGTCCCCCGACAGATGTCCCCGTGGTCCACAGACAAGGTGACCGTGGTCAGACAGATGTCCCCGTGGCACAATGCCCGTGGTCGACAGATGCCCAGGTGAAGAGTCGTGGCAGAGGTGACCGTGGTCCGACAGAGGTGACCGTGGTCCGACAGATGTCCCCCGTGGTCAGACAGATGTCCCCGTGGTCCGACAAGATGTCCCCGTGGTCCGACAGATGTCCCCGTGGTCAGCAGATGTCCCCGTGGTCGACAGATGTCCCCGTGGTCAGACAATGTCCCCGTGGTCCGACAGAGTGTCCGTGGTCAGACAGATGTCCCGTGGTCCCGTGGTCAACAGATGTCTCGTGGTCCGAAGACCTTGAAGATGTCCCAGTACCGTGGTCCGACAGAGGTGACCGTGGTCAGACAGATGTCCCCGTGGTCCCACAGAGGTGACCGTGGTCCGACAGAAGTGACCGTGGTCAGACAGATGTCCCCGTGGTCCGACAGATGTCCCCGTGGTCCGGCAGAGGCGACCCCGATTCGACAGAGATGCCCGTGCACCCCCCCCCCCCAACTGTTCTTCCGACGCTCGTGGGGGCGACCACAGGCATGCCACGTGTGTAAGCAACACACTTAGTGACGTCCGACGACTTTCTCTCGCGCGCCGGCTGTGACGCACACCAAGGCCGGCCGGGGACGTTGGCCTCAGACCCGCAGACACGCACACGCACACGCACACGCACACGCACACGTGCAGGGTGCCGAGGCCAGTGGCCTCACTGTAACGGGCGAGCGGGCGGCACACGCCTGATGGTGAGAGGTGTGTGGCGGGGAGGAGGCAGAGGCGGGGGCGGGGGCGGGGGAGGAGGCGGGGGCGGCGGTTGGATGCAGGGAAGAGACGGCCAATTATAGGATGGGTGTGGATAACTTAAACGCAACATACGGATCGGACACGGTTGAGTTCAGGGGAAGACAGGCCATTCTCGATGGATACTCGTTTCGAACGATGTCGGTGCATGTCAATACTTACAGGAACTTAAAAGAGTTAGTATTTGTTGGTTATCATGTGAATTGATTCAAGCATGAATTTGAATTACGCTAGTCACATAGCACTTATAATTCCAAAATGAATCAATCAAGCTCATTCACTAAGACGTGCTGTAAAATCTGATGCAGGCTTGAAATACCCGGTATTTCACCTATCTAATCATATATAAAGATCAACATGCCGGCACGAATGAAATAGGTATAAAAATAGTGAACATCTTGGAGGTAACCAGAATGAGTGATGTTAGATGATGTCAAACGAATTGCCATCAAGTATGATCTTGCACTCATATTTGATAATTTCAGGACACTAAACACAAAATATAGTTTGCTTTTCATTCTCACGTAATATAAATATTGTTTCCCATACATTTCAGGCGTACACTTCGACTTACAGTTCTGCTTCAGTCTGAATCACTCGCATCACAATACATATGTAAATTGCACATAAGTCGTAATATCAATTCTTCTTCCCGTATGTAAAATGCACATTCTGATTTACAGTTTTACGTGAGCAGGAATCATTCACATGAGTATGCATATGTAAACCAAGCCTTCAACGTACGTACACATACACATACACATACACATACACACACACATGCACACACCAATACTCAGTATCACAGCAATCCGAAAACTCATGGACCGCCATTGGTGAAGACCAGTACTCTCTCTTTCTTTTCATCTCCGCTCGCGGGTCACCAGACCACTACACCCCTTCGTAATATCGGCTAACTTATCGTAAGGTTTTTACCAGAGGCGTCGCCAGGGAATTATGCTAGGGAGGATCCGAGAGGCCTGAGTGGGAATGTTAGTGTGATCATTGGCCAAAGCGAAGTCTCGTGGCTCCGCCACTATGTGCAATCAACAATCGTTTATGCTGAATTTACTCTTCCCCCTTGATCCGCAATTGGCGAAGTGTTACTCTCGTTGTGCCATTGCCTGTAGTGAATGAACGTGTGTCGAGAATTAACTCCACCCTCTCAACTTTCCGATGGTGAAGTAAAATGACGCTTTGAGAAAGCCGGTTACATGTTGCCCATTTGTTCTTCCCCGTCTCGGCACGTGACATAGTAAGATTCAAAATATGCATTTATGATGTTAGTAAGCAAAATAGCATGAGCAGTTGGATTCAATGCTGCAATAACCTGAATAGCAAAACAATGGAAATATTCAGATGCATGTGCTGTTTCTGAGTGTTCTGAAAAATAGGTCAGAGGTGCGTCTCGCTACTACTGGAGCCGCCTCCAATGTGGTTACGAAACTTAGTTTTTCGGGATGAAGTAGAAAAAAGTTCGGAAAAGTGACCGAGTATCACAAAAGGCTCAACCACACAATGTTATGTAACGACAACCAGAAAACAGGAGTCCACCACCCTCCCTCTCCTATCAAAATAAGGTTAAGTCTAATTTAAAGTGCATCATACCAAAATACTCAGCATCACCCTACTATGCAGTAGTTTGCAGGAGTCACTTAGTATCTAACTATGTGCAAAAGCAATTTGTGACAAAGTTGACCATTGGAAATTTCGTCAGTGACAAGCTTTTTCACCCATGGTTAGGGGCTTTAATGAAATCCGCTGTGATTGTTGAAAGCTCACCTCAGTCGGTGTCGACGCTGACCCTATCGAAGCATCGAGGGGCGTAGCATCGAGCACAGTACCATCCGGACAGCGGCTAGATATTTAGTATATTGGTGAGGAGACAGAAAGCTGTTTTGCGATAGGTACCCAGTAAATTCAGAATATTTGGTGCCACAAAATATTCCTTCTTTTTAAAGTGGAACTGAATTGAGATGGATCGAAAATGTGATGGATCATCAAAATGACTAGAAAATTGCAAGATGATCATCCTGGCACCAAGCGTGCACTACCGAAGACAGGGGTGGCCGTGTATGGCGTATGTGGTCCCTTGGGTATATTCACCAAGGTAGTGCCCTGACAAGACCTCGCCTTTTCATGAACTATATCCTGTGTTGGAAATATATCAGTGACGAACGGCACAAAAGGCAGATCTTTTAGATCGTCATTGCTAACCCCCCCAAACAAAATGACGTGGTGGAGCTACTGCTCGCAACTTTAGACAACCGTCCACTTACTGGCTTGTAGGTCTCTCGACACGCTTGCAACCATTTTTATTCGAAGGAACGCTGAAGAAATCACGATACCGAATAGAGCGCCAGTCGCTCCACCGCGCCCGCACTCCCCCTCCACTGACTCCGACTGTCTACCTCGCAACGATCGAGTTGACCACTGGCGACTGGCCCGCCACCTGTCCGCCGCCACTGGTACCACTCCTGGCACCAAAGACGAGACGCCCCACATAGCTCCCAAGGTCTTGCGTCAGCCAATGAGAGCGCACCATTGAGGTGCACACCCATGCCGAGCCCCTCGTCCGACCTGCTCGTCTGCGGATGACGTAATGGGGCGGCGCGTGGCAAGTTGCAAACGTCCGCGTGCGCTCGGTGCGCACTTGCTGGCCCCAGCCAGCTCCAGTCGCGGGTACCGTGGCGCGCACAAGACTCTTATCTGAATAATATTGTTCGAAATGTATGGCAATATTTCCTGAATACGAGGATGTCCGCGTGTGAGGAATACGTCATCATCATGCGAGGATGTATGACGCCAATACGAGGATTGCGATACGTGTGGTGGGTGTTGTTCATACAAGTTTCAATCTTATGGCATATACTATAGATATGATTGACGATACTGTATGATTAATCCAGGATGGTTCATCTGACTCCACAGAGATGTGATCGCCCCGAGGCCAAAATTGCTGACATCTCCACAGGAACAACATGGAGATCGTGGCAACATTTTTTAAACCATTTTTAAAACCCTTGTGATCACCGTTGGAGAAAAATCGATACCACGACCCCATGTAGTTTTCATCGGAGTTTCTAATGGTGTCCAACACATGTACTCGTAGTCCTACGGATTTGAGCAATTTAACCTGAAAACTTTTATTTAAACAAAAGTGACTTTGGTGACTGGTGGAGCGCTGGTATCAGCACGATAGTAATAAGTGCAAAACGACTCGTTTGCGGCGACTCGGAATTTAGAGGTTCTATCTGTGATTAGGATCGGAAAGTTGTGTCAAAAGATAAGGATGACTTCGAATATATATACTACCACCAAATTAGCATTGAAGTTGGAGGGAAATTGGGGACGATTGGCTTATACTTGCAAGTATTTGCAGGTGCTTCTCATCAAAATGGCAGGTAGGTAGTAGGTAGAAACGAATCTCTGATATTTTTTATCCTGGATAGGGGAGGGGGGCGTATGTCTGCAGGGCGCTATTTGTTCGAAGGGGCGCCGTTTCTTCGGAGGAGGCGCTTTTCTATCCTAAGTGGTGCCATCAGCTGAAAACTCACTACACGGAAATCGAGGAGAAGTACATTCGAGCGTCTTGAAGTGGCACGTTTTTCCAGTCGAAGGGACGCCACATCTTCGTCGGGGGAGGGGGCAGACACTGTCGGCTTCCCCCGCCCTCGGATCGGCCAGTGGCAGGCTAGTACCTCCCTCAGACTACTTAATGCTGATTTTGTCTGAAAAAAATATCCCATACGATATAGAAAATATAACATAACCATAAAATAGGGAGTTGTAGCGATCAGCATATCTACACAGTTGATACAAGCAGAGGCGTACGAACTGTTTCAAAGTTGGGTACAGGGGAATTGCTTTAGGAAAATTACCGGGAGGGCTCAAATGTATGAAGATATATGGTGTAATGAATGTGGACGAGACCCTGCAGAACATGCGCTGAACACATCAACACGCAACTTATTACTTGTTTATCATATATAAGCCGCACTGCTTTACCGCTGCGCAGTCTGGTGTGCAATAAAAATACTATCAAGGTATGAAAAGGCTAGCACTGAGCGGAAAGACCATGTTCTGTATGTCTCACCTCCCAGCATGGCTCTTGAGGCTACAAGCTGAGCTTGTTTGAACTCAGTCCACACCGCCCGACCAGTGACCCAACAGCGACTCCGTCGTGAGGTATGTGGTGCAGGAGTCCCAGCGGTCATTTCCCGTGGGGTTCGACCCCACAGTTGGGGAAGACAGCCGTTCTCCGTCCTTAGACGGCCCCTCCGACTTCCGACGCCCCCCACCCCCACCTCCTCCGACTTATTGCAGCTCCTCCTGCCTTAAAACGCGGCTGACGCGGATGCGGGCCAACCGACGACTAACCTACCGTCAATCCCACTCCCATCATGTTTGGCCATGATTGTTTAACTTCAAACGCTGTCTGTACTTTGTGGTGCATAAAGTACCGAAAACAAACATATGCCTGGTTCTGGTGCATATACTCGTTTGTGACGTACAACAAATGTGTTTCATTGTATTATAGGGTAGGATATTTAACACACAAATGAAATGAATTAACTCTTTTATTCTGATTTAAAATGCATCTTGACCGAAAAGTCGAATGGTTATATCACGCACCGCAAACGTTGCACCACCGCTACTAACGTGAAATCGAAATCCGCAGTGCCAAAGCAAACACAACTTTAATAGTTTAGAAGCTTCCACCAATGGTTAGTGGTGCTATGTGGGCAAATTCATGTGTACCCATTCGGGCACCTGCATACATTTATAGGTTATAGGTTATAGTTATTAGGCCTTTAGGGAGCATCAACTTCACTGGTCATGTAGCGCCCAAACTATCATAGGTAGTGCGAGGTGCCTTCAAATGTCAAAAATACACAGAACAAGCTGAAGTTATTTATTGTTCACATGCAACTTACTTATACCGAAAAAGACCTCTATGACAAGTTAGAGAACCTTTGGTAAGGTCCAGACATCATCTGTGGGCCTCAAGTCACTAGTGATAGGACTTGGGCGTCACCAAAGGTGCATAAGGAGACGCGCATGCTCCAAACGACCCCTCTCGACTTTAGACGGCCTAGCTCCGACCTCAGTATGCCCCTCACCGACCTAATACGGCCCCTGCCGACTTTAGATGGCTCCTGTCATTTATTTCGGCACCTCCGAATTTAGACAGCCCCTCACCTACTTAGATTGACCCCTTTCCTGCCTTAGATGGTCCATTTTCAGCTTAACACTCTAAATTTAGATAGATGCTATCTTGAATAATAATGGCCACTCTCCAACCATAGCTGGCCTCTTTACTACGTTAGATGGCCTCTCTCCAAGATTAGATGGTCCTATTATACTTTAGAAGGTCTTTGGCGGCCTTCTAAGGCCGCTCTCCGAAACCAGTTGCCCTTCTTCAGGTTGTATTACCTGCTCATTTCCAAGATGGCCCCCGTACGACTTCATACATCGTTTCCGAGTTCAGTCGCCTCTTTTCGATCAGTTCATAACCACACTATCTCGCAAAGGGGTTAAATTAACCTCATACGCGCTGAGTTGCAACGACCCTCTCCGACTCTGAAAATTTCGACAACCAATACCTCACGAAAAGCTGCCACTCTACGACTTCACACGAGCCTATAGCAGGGAATTTTGCGAAAGGAAAACTGCGGAGTCAAATTCCCCCAATCCCTCCCAAGTATCCCCAGCCCCAAATAATTTCTTTCACTGGGGGGCGCCGAAGAAAAAGCATGCTTCTCGCGGGTCAGGGTGCCGCGCTGGAAAATCAAGATGCCTACAGCGAAGCTCCGTTATCCGTAGGAAACGGATGGCCGTACGTATATCCAACCCGTTCTACGCTCTACTTCACATGTCGTCCAACTCAGACACAAGGGTGGGGATGGCCGAGTGGTTAAGGTGTCGGGCTATGGTGCCAAAGGTCCCGGGTTCGACTCTAGCGCCACTCGGGACATTTCACAATCCCGCGGCCCACCGGTGAAACAGTGTGGGCGGCGCCATTAGCCGTGAATGTGCATAAAGTGTGTCGTGAACCAACCAATAAACAATAAACAAACAACTGAGACACAAGCAACCGATTTCGCCTCACCGTCGTGGAGTCGATACACTTTTTTTCGCGGTCATTAAATGGTAGGCTTTTTCGCGGATTCCACTCTTAAATATTTGCGTGTCGACATTCGCGCCATACAAATAGCTATAGCTATTGCTGGCTATTGCTATGCAGAAAGTTTTTTCTTCAGTAGTTAGTAAGTAAAGCCGCAATGAAGATGATCCTTCCAGTGTTGGCACGGCGGAACAGAAAAAGTACGTTTGCTGTTTTCTATTACGTAATGTGACTCAATACCAACCAAGAAACCAAGAGAGCGGAGAACAACAGAAAATGGGCAGAGTAGGCTTTCTTTCAGCCTGATCTTCAACAAGATCCCTGAAAATATATCACGATGAACAGACGTGTTCTATCTTCACCCGGCGACAGTGAGGTTAAAAAGGTGTGGTCATGTGGGTTTACTTCACATCTCACCAGTCCACCCCCGAGTGAAATGTTGGAAACGCCTATAGACTTTGGGCGCATCACCGAGACGGCCGCGTAGCTCACCTATTCCCTTGCAGTCAGCAGGACTGTCGTGAAAGTCGACGCCGTTCTCCCCATCGCTGCGAGCCATCAACTGCCCCAGAGGACACCGAAGGTCACCAGAGTTGTTGGAGGTTGCAGAGGGCCACTGCAGGTCACCAGAATAATTTGCAGGCGGCTCTGGAGATCACCGGGGGTCACCCTGGGTCACCAGAGGTCGTTGAAGGTCGTCGAAGGCTGCTGGCTTTGGCAAGGCCTGCAGGGAATAGAGGCATGTTGAGGATCAAAATTTCGCAATCCGTCTTGAATCGTCCCCACAATCAACGCTGATCCGCTTCCCGTTGATAAGCGATGCAAAAATTAAATTGGCGAACTGCAGCCCGTCCTCAAAGAAACAGGTGATTTGTCGAGCCAAAAAACAAAGCCGTATGCACTACGTTGATGCACTCTTATGTTAACAGTATCGGTAATGCATGTAATAACTTCATAATCAAGCTGCTTAATAGCATATTGTTTGCATACTTAGTGAGCGAAATGTCATGGTTAGAGACATGGGGCATGGGTCTTTACATTTCGATGCAGAGATGTACGATGCGCAATGTGCAACATACGTGCAAAGAATTATGACTGTCAACATTTTGTAACCGTTGTAATAATGTGTGCACTTCGTTCTTACAAGGATACTCAATACCTATTGCAATACTCTAATTACGATGGCATCAATCGGGCTGGCTGATTTACTTATAGTTAGGTGCTTGATTTACTTGGAGTTAGTTACTTAGGTTAGCCTTCCGTCTTGTGGTTTGACATTGACATGTCCAGGTTTTAGATGCTAGTCGAGGTGCACCACGGCTATTGTTTGATACCAGATGTGGGTAGGTTAGGACGAAGAAAAAAGTGCGAGTCGGCCAAAAAAAATTGGTTCGACGTTTAACATTAAAAATTTGGTATATTTGGTGCCATTTTATACGACACAAGTCACGTCGAATGACGCTCACTCGATGCGAACTAAACCCATAACGACGAATTGGGAGGATTAAAAAAAAAATTCAAACAAGCATTTGACCTTGAGGTTTGACATTGATATATCACGGTTTAAAAATGTTACTCGAGGGCTCACTACCAGCTGCCGTTTGATAATGGATCTGTGTAGGCTTGAGTACAAAAGTTGAGGATGCAAGAGCGATTTTAAAGCGATTCTTGCCATACAACGCCCATCGATCGAGGGCCTCATCGAGTGTTATCGAGGTCTCACCTAGGTCAAACTCGTCCAAAGTTGGAGGGGGTTCGATCAATGTGCAATGATCCCTGTCCCCCGGCTCCCACGCCCACGGAGTCGGCTCCACCTTACCTGCACACGACTGGCACCGCGCACAAAGTGGTGGGACGGGTTCCGCACTTCCGTTCGCGCGCTTCACGCCGGCCGCAGGCGACTGTCGCGCCACCTCCACGGCAGTGTCGGCGGAGGCCGCCGGGCGCAGACATGAGGCCGGCAGGTTCCGGCAGGCGCCGCTGGTGCAGCCTTGACGCCACCGTCGCCTCCATCGCCCCCACCCCCTCGTCTGCATTGATGCACGTGGAGTGGTGCGGCTGTACCCAGCCCCATCGTCCTGGCGAGGTCGGTCAGCGGCCCGGCCGCGAGGCGCGAGCAGTCGTGGCTTCCCCGAACCTCGCCAGTTAGAGTTACGCGGCAGAACGGCCGGGCGTAACAAGCCGTCTCTCGGAAGCGCGTCTGGATTGCGTATTGGTTATGTAACGCTCCGATTCCAGCTGTGTGATGCACAGCCATATAAGCATTGTGCTTATAATTGCCACCTCTTCGTTGGGTTATATTTAGTAGTATGGTACTTGAAATGAGCACCCATGGGGTGCGTGCGATTTAGCATCCCCAGGGTGCTAGTTTTGCCCACTCCAAAGTCCAGCAAGCACCTCCTGGGTACGGTTCGCCTATGGTGCTAGCATATTTTGCACCCATTAGTCTCCTTGATAGTAACGTACGGGTGCTGGTGGCCAGGGGTGTCGATAAAAAACATTGGGGCGAAGTGTACTTGACCCCCCCCCCCCACACACAAAAAAAAACTCGTCTGATTTCGCCCACTATATTTTCAGACCTCAATGATTCTGGTTTTTATTTGACGATGGGTACGTTTATGTTTATTCAGCATCCTCGCCAACGGGAAGATCACCCAGTAACAGGTGAAGTCACATAAGTAAAAGACAGTGCACAGTATATGTCAACATAAAAACTGTGAGTCATAGCATGCGACTGCAGTGTCATACAGTGGACTCGGGTCCATCGTCATCGTCGACGTCATCGTCAACGTTATCGCCTTCGACATCGTCACCATCACCCTTCCCTCACTCCATGCACCAACAAACACCCAACGGTTTAAATAAAATATCTGTCCGCCCATATGCAGGCTAAAGCACACCGGCCTTGATGGAGCATCGGAGCAAAGCACGCCTGAACTGTGATGACGATGGGTGAAGGTATTTCCTTGGTGCCTAACATTAGGAAGGGCGAAGCCAAAGTTTTGGTGGGGTGTGAAGGAGGGCAAAATACATGAAGGCAATGGGCAGGCCCAAATTGATTGGTGGAACGTACTCTGTAGGGTCCCATGTTTAGGTTTGAACTTAGTGGCGGGGGCAATGCCAACATTCATGTGGCACTTGCCCCTCAAATGTACATTAAGCAACACCCCTGTCTGAGCGTCAACCCGTGCCCTGAAGGATGGTCGTGCGGATTCAGGGGTGGTCGGTTGATTCAGGGACATGTCCTCATGGAATTTGGAACTTTGCCCCTCCGGGAAAGCTCGAGTGTTCCCCTTCATATTTTTCAACCAGAAGCACCCCTTCAGTGTGCTCAAGTACACGCCTCTCCCTGCTAAGCAGATTTTCGCTTAGCCCCTTCCGGTGTTTTTGCAGGGTGTATCTCCCAAGAAATGGTGCCCCCAGACAAATACCCCTCTCCCATGACAATTTCAGGAAACCACCCTGATTAGGATATAGGGTGCACACGTAGTAAACGTATGCTGTCAACTACAAACATTCCCAGTGTTGCTTCGCAAGCGTGTATGGGCATCCTGGGTCATAATTGCATGGGGTACACATGCCGAATACCGCACAAAGTTGGCACAGCGATGATGGAAGTTAGATATCAAAAGCACAATTACAATATTTTGCAAGATGTTTCGCCATACCGATTTTCTCATCACGAACCCAGCATTATTTTCGATATTTAAAAAAAAAATCAAAATCTATCCATAACTTTTCATTTTACAACATTTCATTCCAGGGCCAAAATGAATGGGAGCGAGCAGCGCGCTCGATCTTTCCCCATATACCGCTGCTCCAGCCGGAACCGGCCGGAATTGTATCCGGAGTATGGTGCGAGTCGACCGTCATGTTATATATAGAGGTCAATTAGCATAGACGTCAATGCCTGATGTTATCAATTCCTGCCATAGTAGAGGAAAAAGCTATGACATCACCAAGGCTTCCATGCAAACTTTGGTGTACCTTGTGATGTAATGGTATCCTTTGTGCAATTTGATGCGCGTTACCAGACATTGGTCCTGCGCAATAACAATTTATATTGGTCTTGTGTGACTACGCACAGCTTAGTACCTACCTATTGCTTTCTTCAGAAATATCGATTGTAACAGTATCCATGCAGCCTCTTGCTGACTTTTTTCTTTCATGGTATCATAAGCCGGCAGATTGGCTCAGATGTGGATCTCGTTGGTTCAGTTTGAGATACTTAGGTAGGTACCTAGGTAAATATATCTTTGGGCATAGGTAAATATCAAGCTGGTAGGGTGATGCGTGGGCAGCTGGAGATTTATTATAGTTTTTATATCCACAATCTCAATTATAAATGTGATTGTTATTCACTGCACTGGATTGTATGCAAGTTTGATAATGACTAGAAATTGAGAATGGAATGAGTCCTGTTCAAGCTCCATATGCATGTGGTTTTTGCCATTGGTGGTGTGTATATAAACATCAGTAGGACAATGCAGTTGTTGTTTAGTGGCTTAGCAGATTTTTCAGACAATCTGGTTTAAAGTGCATCAGCATCAGCTAACCTGAACATTGTATGACAGGTAAGATGTCCTTCCACAGTGGAGGGAAATCCAAGCTATTTTTCGGACAATTTCCAAATTTACCGCAAAAGATGGAGAACCAGTCTTCTATCTAATCCAAATATGTTTCTTTTCAGTGCAGGATATGTATCAAGTAAGTTTGCTATGATCATGATGCTTTTTCATTGTTTTCTTTTAGCTTCCTGACCAGGATAACAATGGCATAGGTCGTTGGGGTGGGGGGGGGGGAAATCAACATTGGGGTGGCCAAGATCAATATTGGTGGGGCCATGGCCCCCACAAGAGGGATACAAATCGACGCCCCTGGCCTACTACCCCGCAATACGCCAGGCTATCAACAGACACATACAGCAAATATGGGACAAATCACGAACACAACTCCACGAAATACACCCCAAACACGAATATTGGCACACCACTAACAAAAACACAAGACTCAAACAACGTACATTAACACGTCTACGCATCAGCCACACAGCACTCACATACTCCTACCTCATACTACAGCGCTCACGACCACAGTGCACAACATGCCATGGAACCCTCATAATCAAACACATACTCATATACTGCACCAAATACAACAACCAAATACAACATATCACAAACTACTGCACCACACACAACGTCCCACTTCTCAACGACGACCATCTCACTACTCTTCTCAAGGACGAGCATCTAGCATTACACGAACATGTCGTCCACTTTTCCTCACAATTCTCAATATCACACGCCTACTCGAATAATTGTTTTTTAAAAATGTTTTAAATAAGGATCGGGGAAAAAAAGGGAAAAAGATAAAAGAATACTTCAAAAAGGAAACAAAAATGAACAAAACTCAGAATATTACAACAAAAATATATAAGATACGTCCAAAAGAAAAGAAAAATCGATCCATTATCCCCAAGACATGAGATGTTCTTGCAATGTTAAACAAATATTGCGATGCCCAGATCTCAACCCACCACTATACCCCATGCTCCAATTTCGCACCGACCGGACTCGCAGCTCTTCTCGACTATATCGTCTCCGGCTGTCAAACAACTCCGCTACGCCATCTCTACATCTTCAAGCGACCCGGACCAACTTAACTCAACTCTATTCTTCAAGACGCCTCCAAATCTACTTCAACGTCGTTCAACAAAGCAACTAACCCATCCTCCTTTCATCTAATCCTCCTACCCTACGCTGCTCACCCTCTCACACCTCACTCCAACAAACGGAACCAGCTGTCATCACCACGCGGTGGCAGGCTGGCAAAGTTCAATCACACACACACACACACACACACACACACACGCACACCACACGCCACACACGCACACGCACACGCACGCACACGCACACACACACACACACACACACACGCACACACACACGCACGCACGCACGCACGCACGCACGCACGCACGCACGCACGCACGCACGCACGCACGCACACACGCACACGCACGCACACGCACACACGCACACGCACACACACACGCCACACACGCACGCGCACACGCGCACACGCACACGCACACACGCACACGCACACACGCACACACGCACACGCACACACGCACACACGCACACACGCACACACGCACACACGCACACACGCGCACACGCACACACGCCGCGCACACACGCACACACGCACACACGCACACACGCACACGCACACACGCACACACGCACCACGCACACACGCACACGCGCACACGCACACACGCACACGCACACACGCACACGCACACGCACACACACGCACACACGCACCACACGCACGCACACGCGCACACGCGCACACGCGCACACGCGCACACGCACACGCACACACACACACACACACACACACACACACACACACTCCAAGTACCGGGTGGACTTTTGAGTCGTGGGACGTTGCCGGAGCTGTCAGGGCACGAATTCTTTTTTTTAAACACATGTCGGTGTTTGCCCGCTGTTTTCTGTTGAATCTGTGACACGCCAAGCTGTTGCCGTTTTGCTAATCGTCTCCCCCCCCCGCCCCCGGTCAATAGAAAGGCAAGTAACTGCCATTGTATTTGCGAATCAGTTGTCGTGGAGCGAGCCAAACACTATTACTGTCGGGCGAAACAAACTTGCCTACAATATGATTGTGCATTTTCATTGAGGAAAACAACCTGAAGTAAAGATCAAAGATGTTCATCTCTCTTGACATTTCAAATATGTCGAAGGCACTAAGTGAAAAAGCGTTGAGGGCACGAACTTCAAACGTGGACAGGGGAGTTACACGCACGCGATTGCCCTATGGTGCAAATTCGGATGAACTCCGTGACATGAGACTGTACGGACATGTGACATGAGACTGTACGGCTCTGGCCGATGTGTCACTGACAGCGTCAGCTTATGCGTCCATCGTGGCTGAGAAGCACTCTCTCCCTCATCGTGGTCCGGCATCGAACACTCCCGGCGCCTGAGGCTGTCTACACATTTGACAGTGAAGTGGCTGAAGGCTTGACATCTAAAACATCACGTCTAGGATCGGGCACATACAATCCCAGGAATGGAATGATACACAAGCTTGACCTCGTTTGGCGAAGCCAACTGTTGGAACACGAGTGCGATGACGTCTACTGGGACCAGCATTCCTTTTACTCTCAGTCCAGAATGCGTTTAGCTGACGGAACGCTTCCCTTGGTTAGACCTTCGATCACGTGTTCGTTGCTCACTCCCTGCAAATCCCTGAACACTGCAATACCTTGGATTTTATTTTTCCTGGGATGCAGGGAAACATCCATTGGAACTTTCAGCACTTTTTCATCGCATCCTTTGTCCAACAGTTCCGTAACTTCAAAATACCTATAAACCATGTGCCATGTTATCTACAGTCACATAGTAGCTCTAAATGACCGCAGAAATTTAAATATAGGCAATCAAAAGAAGCACTTAGATGATAAAGTAGACAGGAAATGCAAGTAAGTAGGGGATACTGAATGGAACAATGACAAAAATAAATCCCTGATAAATATGGGGACACTGGGGAACACGCTTCCCCCTCACATGAATAGGAGGCTCTGACCAGAAAAGACGATCCCCTGGGGAGGTTTAGGTGTACCCTTCCTTCAGCCGATTTTTTAGCCAAAATGTGCCCCTCAAGGCGTCACGTGGCAGAATACATCAGTACGCCAGCACGTCAGTAGGTTAGAGTGCACATTCCCTGCCCCTCCTGCGAAATGGATTTGTACCCCAGGGCTACTTCAGGCACTTGCGCAGTAGCGCCCCAACAGACGAGTGCTCCTCGCCACGAGATTTTCTGGATGCGTCCCTGAAAGCAGCATATGGAGATGTTTGTTCAACAAAAATTGAACTGCACCATAACAGGTGATCACCGCTCCACGAGTTCCCAAGAGTGCAGGTTGCATGCACATGCACACATCCACACATACACATACACACATACACACATACACATGCACATGCACACCACACAAACACACACACACACACACATACGTGTTTACTGTGACTAGCGAGAACTATGACCTGGCAGTCACTAACGAGGACACCCTTTAGTTTCCACTGGAGAAGCATCGATTTCTTATCTGAGATAAAGCAAGATCTGCTGAGTAAGATGGAGGGTCGATTTCAGAGGAAGCATCCAATCGTCGGCCTCAAGTGTGAATTGAAATACCGAGGACATCGAGAGAATCTAGGACAGTGTGTGTATCGTCTCATGTCCACATGTTTATTGTGAATACCGAGGACCGTCGCCTGACGGTCAGTAGCGAGAACTCTCGTTGTCATCCGAGAGCAGTGTATGTCTTATGTCATAATTTGTTCGTCTGTGCTGTCTTTTGGGTCCGTGATAATCGCCTGTGTGGCGTCTAGATAACTTATTCCACTGATGTGGGCTTCCTTAGCATAAGACCGCTGTCCCCCAAAAACACGGGTTTGCAGCATGATGTACAAAGTTGTGGTGGGACGAATGATTGCTTGGTGTAGCATCCGACCGAAAAGTCATTGCATTCAGGTCACCTTTGGGCGAAAATTAAGTCATGCAGCTTATCACCATTGTTAGCTTTTAGCATAGACGTCGTCACCGCTGGCGTATTTTGCATCCGGGCTCCGCCTGATATTATTTGGTGTGGTCTGATCAACTTCGGAAAATGTCGTTATTTCACAACAGCAGTGAAAATCCGTCGGTGGGTCCTGTTCGTTGTAGGATACAGCTGACCAAATGACAAGGGCCAAACCGCCACATTTTATTAGGCCATGTCGTCGTTCGTCAAATTAAGATTTGGATCTCGGCGGGGTTATTTTTTTGTGCCTTGCTATGTAGTAATGTAAAATAAAAACAAACATTCCCAAAAATTTGAGTTTCAAATCTATAGAAACGAGGATCTTGTGATGTCTGCAAATTTTGTCTCCAACGCCCCAGGCGAGGGTTGGTTGGAGGTTTTTACACCGTCACCGTTTCTCTCCTAATCAAGTTATAGCTGCCAAACAAAAACGAGCATGTTGCCCGTCATCAAAGGAACACGACGGTAACCAGTTTTGAGGCTTGGGGTCAACTGGTGACCTCCCAGGTCAGGTCAATGACCCAAATTAGGCAAAAAAACGGACTTTTACCCTTTGAAGGACCACAGAACAAACCGAAGGACCACACCAACATGCCGGAGAAGAAACTGACAACTTCTGAGGTTTCTTCTAATCTTTGCCGCTCTCGGTCACCGACAGAGGTCAGGTCAGGACAAATCCGGTCAGGTACCACATCGACATGAAAGGACGTAAGCCATAGCATATTAACTCAGGTCTAAACATCACAAAAGCAAATCATTTTCCGAATAGAGCAGTGTTATACTAATATTCTTTGCATCAAAGGAAAAGCACACGCTTCTACAAGTACCTTTGCAGTCTGACCTTCACGGTTCAAATGCCGGTGGCATCACAGTGATTCACATGCGCACGCGCACCGGCTGCCATAGCGTATCGATACAGAGCCGCTAACGGGCCGCGCACAATATGCTTACACGCCCCAGGAGCGCAAAACCGGCCGACAGTACAGCACACTAACAAGCAAAGAGCACAGGTCCAGACCTTACAAACATATCTTCGCATGGTCCTTCTTGGACTTCATGACGCCGCCGGTCAGCTCTCTGTGTGCCAGCCTGGCCCTGATGAAGCCGTCTCTTCTCGCGTAGCCGTACACTGCCTTGGACGCGGCCGTCACCTCTTTGACACATCGCTCCACGTTCTGTCCGTGGACTGGCATCGAGTCTACTTCCATGGGGGTGGACTCGAAGTTCTTGATGACCGCAGCTGGCAGGTCCCGGGTGAGGATGGGCTCGGAGATCTGCTCATCATCCCAGACAATCAGTTTCCGCAGGCCTGTGGCCTGCTTGTTGAGGTCCACCTTGCACCTGGTGCGGATGTTGACTTGTTCTTCCCCTCCTCGGCTTCCGAGCGCCTCCTTCTCCCGCACCTCCATGATCTTCTGTACGGCGAAGCAGCGGTCCTCCCGCTCCTCGCTGCACAGCAGCGTCTGCAGGAGCATCTCCGGATGCGCCCACCAGGCGCTGGACTCCAGGTAGGAGAACACCTCCTTGACCACCTGTTCGTCCTGATCGAGAGTCAGCTGCAGCTGTTGCAGACAGATCCGTGCGCCCTCGATCCAGTGGTTACGGATCTTGTACCTGAACCACGTGGGGTAGTACACCCCGATGATGTACTCGCAGATGAGCCGGAGGTGCCAGGCTTCCTTCTCGGCGAAGCCATGGCGGCCCACCCACATCCGGAGGAAGCGGTTGGCTGTGGTCAGCCACCTGCTATGGTTGACCGGGCCGATGTCCAGGTTGGCGAGGCGGTCGGTCACGTGCCCGGAGCGGATCGCTGCCACCATGTCGTACCCGTACCGCTGGTCGGTGGACAGGTCTGCCCTCACCTCCTCCGTCAGCTCCGGCAGGGCTGGCCCGATGGTGATCTTGCTGAACCTCTTGACTGGCAGCTCGGTGGCAGTCGCGAGGGCCTTGTCCAGGGGACCTGAAATATCGTTGAATGGGTAGTTAGTCGTCGTAAATGGATGCTTGTTAGCCATGCGGCAGTCGATAACGTTACTTAAAATATTTACAGGGACTTTGAGGGCGTACGGCTGATATGGCTATTTAGAATGCAAATGATAACAGTGCTTCAACTTGGACAAAAAAAAACATTTAAGATAAAACAAAACTAATATCAATCAGTGATACATACACAATGAGTGATACAGGACTATATCTCCTTCAGTGATACAGATGAAAGAGCAGTGCAGTCGATGACAAAATTGTGCATTTCGGACACATTCGAATCTTGCAACACATGTTGACGTAAATGATACAGTACTCACCAGTGAAGCCGGTGTCGCTGCTGGTTGGCCCGTCCAGGTTGATGATCAGGTGGCGGAGAGGAAGTTCGTTGAGGTGGAGACCGCACAGCAGCCAATTCAGCGACCTGCCCAGCATCTTCTCCACGAATTGGAAGACGCCGCCCCAGATGCCGCTGTTGGTGTTGGTTGAGTCGCCTCCAATATGCATGATGGTCTTGTCGACGCCGTGTTCCCGCATCCACTGCACCAGACATTTGGCGATCTGCTCGGCGGCGGTGGCAGTCTCATCTGCCTTCGGAGGTGAGAAGTGAAAGAGCTAGCCCCGCCGGGCTCAGCTACCACCGAGTAGTGATCCTCCTTCTGGAACGAGGGGTAGAGCTGGTCACTTCCCTCCACCTGCTCATACTTCAGCGTCCAGTCCTTCCGTCCATCGAAGTACAAGCAGGCGATGTCCTTCCTCTGGCACGTCATTGCCGCCTTCTCCTGCAGCTCCCTATAGAGCGCCTCCTTCGCGCGCTGGACTTTCTTGGCGTCGATGACGTTTGAGGTGTCGTCTTTGGAAATGACTCCGTAGTCGAGCATGGCGGCGTTGGCGATAGCTGCGGTGGCGTTGCAGGACATGCCGTACCGGATTGAGGCCATGGCGACATTTCTGATGCTGGCCATGTTGCGCGTGCTGGAGCTGGTAGCGGCACTAGCAGAGTAGTTGGGGTCACGCTTGTAGCAGTCCTCGTCCTCTTCCATCTCGATCTGTTCCCCCTCCGTCAGCTCTTCCACGAATTGATTAACTTCCATGGTGGCTTTCTTCGGGTTTTCTTCTTCTTTTCTCTTCTCCGCCATCCTCTGCTTCGACTGCTCCTTCTTTTCTTTCCTCTGGTAGGCCAACACCTGCTTGCTGCTCTCCTTCTTGTCCACACGACCTATCATGCATGAAGATTTTTCCCCAATCTTTTGCCTCTGGACCATCATGAAAGAAACTTCCAACGCAGAGATTTTCTGCTCCCTGGGGCAAGTGCAGGTGATGTGGCAGGGCGGAAGCCCGACGTTGCTGGGGATGGGGCAGCCGGGGCAGTTGGCCTCTTGGCAGGGGAGGATTGGGCAGCGGCACTTCGTGACGTCAAAAAGTCTGTCCAGCTGCTCCTCCATCTTACTGATCTGCTTCTCTGAGGTCTCTGAGGTGCTTCCTGGCTATTCTGCTGGCTTTCTCCCACAGCTCGAGCAGTCTCTCCACGATCGTCTTGTCTGCCGCAATGACGGGAGGCTGGAACTTGAAGTTAGCACTGGCCCACCTCTGCTTGATTTGGATGACGATTTCCTGAAAGAATTCGCGGCTGGCGTAGTGGTACTTGGGGTTCATCTCTCTCAGGTAGATGCCGTACCTAAGGCAGTCCCGGAGGGTGGGCAGCTCGGTCAGACACATCTCCTTCCCCGTCCCCAAGTACTCCGTCAACCTTGTGCTGCACTCAGAGCGAGTTCTCTTGCGAGCCGCCATTTCTTGCGGCTTGGCCGGTGATCACTCACAGCACAGCAGCTTTACGACAAAGTAGGCGGTCATTAGATCTGAAAGCAGGCACACCATTAGATTTGAGAAGCATCAGAGGGCCATCAGATTTATTTCCGGTGCCTGAAACCCTAATATGTTTAACATGCGGCCCCCACAAACGAAAACATATGCATGTTTTGGCCTAATTCTGGTCATTGACCTGACCTGGGAGGTCACCAGTTGACCCCAAGCCTCAAAACTGGGTACCGTCGTGTTCCTTTGATGACGGGCAACATGCTCGTTTTTGTTTGGCAGCTATAACTTGATTAGGAGAGAAACGGTGACGGTGTAAAAACCTCCAACCAACCCTCGCCTGGGGCGTTGGAGACAAAATTTGCAGACATCACAAGATCCTCGTTTCTATAGATTTGAAACTCAAATTTTTGGGAATGTTTGTTTTTATTTTACATGACTACATAGCAAGGCACAAAAAAATAACCCCGCCGAGATCCAAATCTTAATCTGACGAACGACGACATGGCCTAATGATATGCGTGCCTTACCGGATGTCACAGTGAAATTTCGAGATCATCATCTACCCACCATTTCGGAATGCAAAAATCTCGGTATTATTTGCGATCGCTCTTTCAGCTGGGACTCGCACGTCTCAGAATTGACTCGGCGTTGTTTCGGAGTTCTGGGTGGTCTGTCGCATCTGAGGGGGGGCACCTTCCACCTGCCGTCATCTCCGCGCTGGTCAATGCTCTGATCTTCTCACAGATCCGCTACTGTATTTCTGTGTATGGTAACGGAGCCAAAAAGAACCTATCTCGCATTCAAAAAATTATAAACTACTCGGCTAAGGTAATTTTCGGCCGCAAAAAGTTTGACCACGTTTCGGATCTGCTGAGGAGGCTGGGCTGGCTCAGCGCGGAGAACCTGGCGAGTTATCACACCCTTCGCCTCATACACAAGGTGCGTCTCCATGGTGAGCCAGAGTCACTGGCTCACGATCTCACCACCATGGCGGAGATTCGTGACCGGACCACCCGTCAAGACCACAACTTGTATGTCCCCCGGTCCCGCACCGAGATGGGGAAGAGACGCTTTAGCTCCAGAGCGCCACACATGTACAACTCACTGCCACCTGAGCTGACGCGATTTCCCGTGTCGATCTTTGGTCGCCACCTACGGGAATATCTACGTAACGTGCCGCCCGCGCCGGACTGATAGACTGCTCGACTTGCTGTTATTTTATATATATATTTTTTTTTTATAGTTTAACTTGTCTGTGATTTTTACCCTCTTTTTTACCTTTTGTGCTGTGTTGTTTTATCTATTTGACGCGATGTCGTAATAGCCACAAGTCAATTGTGGATGACGTCAATAAAGTCTGTCTGTCTGACTGCCTTCTGGAATCTCGCTTTTGGATAAAGTAAGAAGCTCAGCTGATTGTTTTTTGTGTTGAAATTCGCACGCGAAGCGCAGAGAAAATATAAATTTCTGATTTGAACTGGATTTCTATGGATAATATTGCATTATCCATAGTTTGGTATACTGTTATAAGAACACACCATGCTTATCAATGTTTGAGAGTCTCAAGAAAGTCAGATTACGAAGTTCAACGTGTTTATCAACAGCATTGTGGGATTTAGAATTAAGAGCAAGCAAAATTTTGTCAAAATTACAATATGCCCACTGTAAAAGCTTCCTATTCTCAAAGTTTATTGGAGAGATCGGGATGACGTTGCCCGCCTTCACGGGGCTACTTCGCACTAGAGGTGCGAAACAAAGGGAAGAACACTTGGGGATGTACCCTCATCAATGGAAGGGTGGCAACTCTCTGACCGGGAAAAACCACCTACGATAGGCTGCAATGCACCATGTCCCCCACCCGCTTAGCATATTTTTTAAGCAAAGGATATCTATCAGAGGAATAGGTACCGTATTTTGAGGAACGAGTAGCCTAGATGCAAGTTGCTCGTCTCACAATCGAAAGGCGTCGCACGAAACCGGAAGATATGACATCGGAAAATGCACTACGAATATGACTAGAAACCACTCCGAGCATTATAGGATTTCAAAATGTGATGTCAACAGAGGGTATATGTGGTTACGATTTACGTCAAAGTGTATGCTTTGGGGAGTTTATTTTCTAGATTTTAAATACAAAACTTGCTTGTAATCAGGAAAGGACGACGAAATGAACCGTGGTCCCAACATTCTCACGCACGCAAAAATCAAACACTATTTATAATTTCCAAACTTGGAAATTTTCGGCTTTATTCACTTTGTTCGTGTGCAATTGTTGGAATACACCGAGAGACTTTGTTTTGAGTATACTTAGCCCCATGGAAATTGCTTACATTAACAAGAATATTCGACTTGTATCCCTAATAGGTGAATTTGCAACAAAAGTAAGTCAGCAAAAACGCAAAATTTCACAAATTTCCTCTGGGGCGCTTTGTTCCATCTCTAAAAGTAAGCAAGCGCCGAAAGTTTCATTCAAACATCTTCACCCGTTTAAGCGCGACGACTGCTTTACTATTTTTGGATGCGACCTCACTTGACCTTAATTAACTCAGGGACAGTCAATGACCTGAGCTCAAAATTTTCACGATACATGTCACATTGATGTAGGAACAGGTGTGCGAATATTCGGCCAGCTGTTGCGCGCTGTTTTGTTTTTACTATCCGCGGAAAACCTAATGGGGTGTAAAAAGATCCCCCGAGACTGTGCGGACTAAGATGGAAGCCCGCACAATCTTTTAAAGCGTACTCGTCTAAATATTTCTGTAGGGCCAAGATGTTCTCACCCAAAGCTGTGCTAATGTTTAGTTACAACGTGTGGCCCATACTGTCTTAACTCCTAACCTTCAAGCCGTAGTCCGATCCCATCGCATTAGAATGGTAAAAACCATATCTAACCGAAGCGCCAATCCCTTTGCATCTGACAATACTTCAGACGGAGTTTGAAAACCGAGGACGTAAAAAATATTATCGGTATTCACTTCATGTTCTTGGTTGTCAGGTGTGTAAACAGAAAATTTGCTCTACACACACACGCACACACACACACAAACACACACACGCACACCTACACGCACACGCATACGCACACGCACACGTACACGCACACGCACACGCACAAGCACATTAAAATTGACGGTTTTGTGCTTTTGCTCGGCAGCGATATTATCGGCACTCAAATAATGCAAGTGCGCGCGGTGTTGATGCTGACCGAATTCGTTGGCGTCTTTGCGGCATGATAGCCATCAACTTCGCCATATGAGCTGTCATCCGCAACACACAGATTGCACGGTTCGCGGCATGCAATAGCACGCATTAACACGGATTCCTGCACTAGCATTAGAATGCATTAGCCCCGTCGATCACAGACGCGGTTGCCAACAACAGTGGTGCTTTGGGTGGAGGCCGGTTCGGCGGGGGTTGTCGAGCCACTACGGACGCTCGACCCCGGTGTGTCGCACGTCCCTCAGCGTGTCGCACGTCCCCCCGGCGTGTCGCACCTCACGGCTGGCACGGGCGGAGGGGGCGTCGGTGAGTACCTCTGTTGTGCGGAACGTTCGTGGACGGTGCCATTTGTGAGCGGAGTTGCAAAAACCGCCGGCCACCGGCGTAGGAGGCATAAGTGTAGGAGAGTGGAATGAACCTCGGAAGGAAAAAAACGTTTTTTTATTTTAAAAAAACTATGTGACCAATATTCCACACAGCAGCAGCTTTCATGCACGTCGAACACTACAAAGCGGACGTTGTTCATCGTGCATGCTGTTTTTGGCTTTGCATGTGACTGAAAAAATGTTCACATTTAATGTAGCAGAAATGGGAATATGTGAATGGTAGTAGGTAAATATGACGTCTTGCTGCTTCATCGTGCAGCGCCTCCAACATCTCGCGCTGGTTGGTCGCGGATGAGCTCGGCAATCCCGCCGGTTGGAGAGATTCGAACCCACGACCTTGCGACACTGAGCTACTGCGCCCCCAGCAACGTGGATTGAAGGATGCTTTCTAGTTTCTCTAGCATGAGGCACAAGTGCTGGGAACGGGAGCAGCGGATTAGGGGACAACGAGGGCAGCTGCCACCCCATCCCATGACAATTTATTGGGGAAAATGTACCCAAAGGATACACATTTTCCTTCCCCATTTCGAAGAATCAGGGGTGCAACTATGCTTTTCTTAAACAGGGCCAGATCTCCAGAGTGTCTGGTATTGCATGGTGAAAATATTACAAAATGTATTATATCCTACAGTGCACTTTTGGTTGCTCGGGAGAAGGGGCCCTCGGCCCCCTTGGTTGCCCCTCTGCGAATAACCAATTCCTGAAGCATGTTCTGCGGGTATGGTGCACGATGCTTCGGAAAATTGTTTGTCACCGCACGATTTGTTCCCAACTCATTACAAGTTTAAAGCTGTATTAATTTCGGGGAACATTTTGCATTTAAATTATGGAAATTTACCAATAATGGATAGAAGGTTTAAGGATAGACACGAAGGACAAATGCTTCCAAGCGCATACCTAAGCCAGAATGGATATGTAGGAATAGGTAGCAATATAGCGTAAACCATACAGATGTATGTTTCTGTCCTACGTTGTATTATATGTTGTTTAATACCCTACTCTTAACAGGGTTGTGAAGTGACACTGCTGACTGAATTGAACGCTTCGGTTTGCTGTCCCGTTTTCGATGGGATAAGGAGTTAGGCAACAGTGTTTTGTAACTCATTAGCCCGGCTAAAGCATCCCTCTATCTGACTTTGTATAGCACTGATGCCTACTTCTTCTTCGGTGAAGGTAAAGTGAGCACTCGAAATAGAATATATGATAATTTTAAGTTGAAAATTAGGCAGATGTGGCATGTCTTTGTTTGTTGATGTATGATATATATATGTGTGTGTGTATGTGTGTGTGTGTGTGTGTATGTGTGTGTGTAGTGTGTTTGTAGTGTGTGTGTGTGTGTGTGTGTGTGTGTGTGTGTGTGTGTGTGTATGTGTGTGTGTGTGTGTGTGTGTGTGTGTGTGTGTGTGTGTGTGTGTGTGTGTGTGTGTGTGTGTGTGTGTGTACATGTTGGTGAAGTTCACTTAATACTCCACATCAAATTTCAATATGAAGTGTATACCAGGAGAGAGTGGGGAAGGGCGACCAGGGTAGTGAAGACGGCCACACCAATGCAGCCCTAGCTAGCCGTGCCACTAACTGGGAATTTGGAAGTCAGCTTGCAGCAGCAGTCTCTCTGTTTTGATGCTGGCACTATAAAGTATGCTGAGTAGTTTGTGCGCCATTTTTAGTTAAAAATAAAGCGGCCCTGGAATTTGACGTTTTTTGTGTGATAATTTACGTATGCCACTGTACGCATAAGATTGGACCTATATAGCTGATTTTCTACCTGCATATACTTCAAATACTTCTATTACATCAGGCATGCTCGATCAGATTTCCTTCAATTTAGTATTCTGTGGATTGTCGTTGCACATGACAGCTTTATGTGAGTAATACGATTTGACCATTGACCATTGACCACTGACTCCATGTATTGAGTGCCGCCCCAAAGACTCTCATGCTTGTCCACCCATATCACGAACAACATATATCTTCTCTTCGTCTGAACACCATATTTTTATTCATAGCAGATCATATTACATTGAAAATAAATCATATTTTACCTCAGTATTACATGTTTAGCGTATCTATTCCTTAACCTGTGAACCTGTTCAGAAAAAATGTTCATATCGCTTCTGGAAGTTATGCAGCCCTTGGTCACCCGACGGACAGTCGCTGGCTGTATCAGAAACAGTACATTGGTTCGAAAAAATTAATCCTGTGCAGATCCGAAAGCACCCAAAACGTGTAGCCGTCTTTGCTTATCCGTTGGGGTAAGGCAGGTTTTAAGGCTTCCGGAAAAATCATGCAGTATCATAATCAAAATAGATAAACAGTTTTGCCATAGACAGATGCTAGGAAGATATTGTTTATATGCACCGGCGCAAGTACAAGATCCCTAGACTTCTGTTGGCAAGATCGTTTCGCCTGACAGTGAGAATCTAGTCAGAGATGAAAAAGCCTGCTAGTTGGTTAGTTATTTGGGTTTTAGGGCGCATCAAATGCAGTGGTTATACAGCACCCATAGCCTGCTAGTTGGCTACGAGCGTATGTGACAGATATTGGAGAAGTGCTCTCAGCTGTTGTGACAACTTACGGTCAGTGGCGGATCGAAGGGAAACAACGGGGCTCTACCTCCCCCAAAGAGGCCGATTTTTGCCGACCTTGTGCACTAAAACGGCAAGATCTGAAATCTGAAAACACCTTACGGGACATATATTGTCTGCGAAATCACATCTTGAATCCTGTTCTTTCCGTAAATCACCTGCACGTGCTCGGAAGTACGAAATGTTGCGAATCAGCAATGCTGATGTAAGTTTGCAGTGTTTCATAACACAGCTGTCGCCTCGCTGCAGACACGTCACACATGTGGCTCGGCTGCATGGTGCACGGGTGTCACAATACCATGATGACACGGCATCCGCCGACCGGCCCCTACAGCCCGACACCGGAGACGACAAAGCCAAGCATGTGGTCCATACATAGGCGCACCGGAGGGGGGCCCAGCCCCCCCATGAGACCAAAGTGCCCTTTTGGCCAAAAGTGCCCTTTTTACCGAAAAGTGCCCTCTTGGCCGGAATGTCCCCAATTTAGCCCAAAAACCACCTGCCTTATGTGCCTCGCCTGTGACAAAGGTTCCCTTTGGCCCAAAACTGCTCTTTTGGCCAAACGTTTTTCACGCCCCACTCCCCGGTCAGCAGACCTTCCAGTGTGCCCCGGGCCGCAAAGTGCCCTTTTGGAGCCGGTCAGGTGCCCTTTTGGAGCCGGCCAGGTGCCCTTTTTGGTCCGCCCCCATGGAAAAATCCTGGGTGCGCGCCTGGGTCCATACCGAGATGGGAGGCGTCAATCTGCCGAGGTCGGCGGCGACAGCTGCCGGCCGAAAGACTGCGATCCGCCCGGAGCCCGGGTCGCACGACTCACGGCAACAGCCACTGTTCAGGCTGCCATGGTGATTAGGCTGCCAAACGCATTCGAAAGAGGATTCAAAGTTGACTACATTCTAGATTCTAGATAGCTCATGGAAAGTATTCTGGATCACAATATTTTCTATGCAGCAGAACTTGTGACGTTAACCCAGTGTTAGTCCTGGCACCGATGTAAGTTATGACATCTGACACACCGCTATTTACGTTGGTGTAGTGATGTAAATTGAAAATAATTACATTGGTATAATTTCACATGATGGTGTTCATTCGATTTTCAGAAAATCGGTGTCAATACCATGCTTATTTGCATGATTAAGATCACGTGACCGCAATTTCGGTCAGAAATGCTTATTTTTCTGCTGGAGATCAAGCTAGTGTCAGCAAAGTCAATACTTTCAGTTCAATAATATGTATTAAAGAATGATGTAAATTTCACAAAAACGCCGAACCTAACTTAGCCTATATCTTGGTCTATTCTCTCTATTTGTTCATAAAAAATTAAGTCGAACTTTTGTGTTCAATGATTTCAAAACTTCAGGACACCGAACCTAGCCTAGCCCATCCCAGTCTAACTTTTTTAGAGGAGAAAAGTCCAATTGTTGGTGTAAAATGAAATAGATGTCAATTTCCAAAGTAGAGAATGACCTAAATTATCCTAGCCTCTTTTTTACAGCAACAATGTTTGTGTGACATATTTATCGTGATAAATTTAAGCTGCAAGAATGCCTGTGAATTCATGAATGCATGTATCATTACAATATTGGGTATGCTGTAATCAGGCACAATAGTTAATAATTGGACTTTGTTTGGTATATAGGCATCAGCCCAGAACACGGGACAAATTCATGCCACCTAGTATTTATTTTTTTAAAGCCAATTAGCCAAGTTATAGCATTTCTTTTTCTCACAATCGCATTGATGAGGTGATGAAGCTGGCTGTTCGCATAGTAGACACCAAAGCTTGTTTTGCTGTTGCTCCATTTGCATCAAGATTTGGGATGCTTCAAGCATTTGCTCCCTGTAACTGCTGCAGCTGTCACGGAGCTGTCAGCTGTCAACTGTTGCTTAGGCCAGTGGAGAGATGCAAAGTTGTAAGCACATCCAACTGGAAATGACAACGAAAAATATGTTCAGCCTCCTTACTGTGATCAGCAGTCATAAAGGAGCTGCCATGAAATGGTGATAACTGACAGCATCACTCATATGTGCACTCTTTTCACCCTTTCCACATACCATGAAGGCTATGCTAGATATTAACAGGATGGACAGCGATGAACTCCTAAAAAGTGACGTGGTAGGGAACTTCTTTCCAGCTTCATGCTGTTTTAGGTATACTGTAGAGTGTTCCATGGTTTGGGTATGCTGCATGTGATAACTTGCATCGCTTTGCAGCAATGATGGTATCTTGGGTTAATACTTAATCACTGATATTACTGTGGATGCATGACAATAATCTGCATCAAGTGTGATTATGTCACTTTTGAAACACATTGATCAGTTTTGTGTTGCCCCACTGGACTGATGGTTCCATGCACCAGATACGCTTTGTGCAATTATGATATAATAATGTTTTTCACTGTCGACTACTCTAATTCTTGTGCATTGCATGCCACTGTGAAATTGAATAATTTAAACAGTAATGAGAGTTTGTCGAGAATGATGTAAACGGAGTTCATGTACATAGTCCACGGGAACTCACGCCATGCTTGGCCGAACATCTATACAATGATGCTGTCTCCGCACACCAGTAGCTATCATAATACTGCATTGCACTATCCATAAACCTGTTGACCGTACACCGTATCGCTGATCCACCGGAACAGAAAAGATAATTGTTTGCCACTGCTTGAAGACAAAAATAAATGCCATTTCATGCTGCTTGTGACAACGGCCGCTTCACCATGTGACAGCCGGACGTTGTCCGATATTTTGCAGGTGACAGGTTGGATACTTATTAACCTCTGAGTCTAGTGTTTGTCTTGCTCCGTGACAACTGGCTCGCAAATCCAGCAGCAGTTAATTGCCCTTGTATTGACCGGGCGGACGATTAGCAAAACTGCAACAGCTTTGCGTGTAACAGGTTAAACGGAAAATAGCGGGTAAACACTGAAACGTGTTTTCAAGCAGTTCGCGGCCTGATAGCTCCGTCAATGTCTCACGACTTAAAAGCCCTCCTGGCATTCCGACCGTCCACCGTTCAAACTGCAGGAACATTATGTGAACATTATATATCAACTTTACTTTGTGGCGAACGTGAATTCTTCTCGGAAAAGTAGAGACGCCTCCATATAAAAGAAAGGTAAGTGGCCAATTAAGAATGGAACCTGAATAAGAACATGTCCAAAGTACTTTTTGAACAAGCAAAAAAAATATTATTGTCCTCGCAACGGACGAAAGAGGGCCGCTTTCTTGGAAGGAGCACAATTACACCGCTCTTACTTACATTGAGCTGCTTGTTCACAGAGCTGATACTGACGGTATTGGTGGCTCGCCTGTTACAGACCATCGGCAGGCTCCAGCGGATACTGTCCAGAAGCTCGCCGCCGGCGTAAATCGCACAGCCGAATCTCAACTTCTACTCCCATCACCAGAGCCAACAAACTCCGCAAAGTCGCACACCTGCGCGTCCTGCCGGCCACGCCGTGTCCTCCGGCCACGCCGTGTCCTCCTGGCCGGCGCCATGCTGACACCGCAGTCCGTCGTGCTGCTGGCGACGCTGCCGTGTCTCGCCTCCTCCTGCCTCCGTCTGCCCGACTACTCGGGTCCACTCAGCAGCGCTCTCATCATCGCCACGCCGGGACAGCCGCCGGCCGTCTCCTCCTGCCACTGCTGTGCGCTGTGTCACCACCATCCGCTGTGTCGCAGCCTCGCCTACGGCGCTGACACGGGCGCGTGCACGCTCTACAGTCGCGTGGGCGGCTTCGCCGACGTCAGCAACCTCCACAACGCCAGCGTCCAGTTCTTCCTGCTGCCGCGGCGCTCCGGCAGCGGCGAGTTCTGCCACGGCGACGGCGACTGTCAGGTGACCGGCGAGCGGTGTCTGGCGCACGTCTGCACCGGCAACCGCACCGTCACCTGCAGGACCATCTACCGGCTCAACCCGCGGCTGCGCTCTGGCTTCTATTGGGTGTCGTTCGGCGGCAACATGTTCTTCACATACTGCTCTATGGACAAACAGGGTTTCACGCGGCTGGCAAAGATCCAGAAGCACGGCGCCTGGCTGCCCGAAGACGTGCTGTACCGAGCGCCGAGAGCTCCCTACCTTAACGGAAACTTCTCAATCCTGAAGTGAGTATTTTGTCCGTGCCGGGTCTGCTTCCAAGAAGAATGTTTACTCTTGGCTGCCTCAGGAGATTGGAAACATTTTCATTTTTCAGCGTAAAACCAACTAACGAACATAGTCTGGATATTACCGGCATGGAGCAACACCAACTAAGTTTCTGGACAGTCCGTCATGGTTTGCATATAATTATGTTCCAATACCCTCAGTCTGCGTTCAATTTTCCTGGAGGCACACAGGTTTTAGACATAGTTTAAACCAATTACGGGCGTTCGGCATGGTGGATTGAAATTATTGATGCGTGCTCAATATCACGCAGCTACAGGAGCCTGACTGTGCAAATAGTGCATGCCATGTTGGTACACGGATAATGTAAAGTAATCTACTGCCGCTGAACTTCACTGTCATCTTACCGAAGTTGGGCTCGTCTGGCAAATATGGTGCACGTGTCTCAAACTCGAATGCACTGTGCCGATTTGCTGAATCAACATAGGTACCATGCTGTGCCACGGCTCTTGTGCTTCAGTCTACGCTTCGGCTCACGTTCGGCGCGCCGCTCAGTTCACGCCACAAACCACCGCTCAGCGAGGCTCCCTCCATCGGACTGACGTTAGCCGGACGGTCACCGTGCCGCGGGGCGCACAGGTCACGTGACATAGCGGCAGGAGCCTCACTGGCTGCTCCTTAGTCGAAGCCGGCTGGACAGCCACCCCTAAGCCCCATCGTGAGCATTTTTCTTTGAGCGCAACTTCAAGGAACATAGTGTGCTGAAAACTGCCACTCGTCGAAATTCAGAAATCGTGTCTGATTTTGAGTCCAGTACTTTGCCAAGTAAGGAAGCTTACCGATGCCGATAGATACGCTGATTTGATCCGAGACTTTGGCGTCGGCACCCACTACCAGGTGATCGTCATGGGAGTCGATTTGCAAGGTCAGTGCACACGGCCCTCCGAGACTGGTGTCGGCATCTACTACCAGGTGACCATCATCAGTGCCGATAGGCAAGGTGCACGGCCCTCCGAGACTGGTGTCGACATCTACTACCAGGTGACCATCATCAGTGCCGATAGGCGAGGTACATGGCCCTCCGAGACTGGTGTCGGCATCTACTACCAGGTGACCATCATCAGTGTCGATAGGCAAGGTCAGTGTACACGCCCCCCTCCGAGACTGGTGTCGGCATCTACTACCAGGTGACCATCATCAGTGTCGATAGGCGAGGTACATGGCCCTCCGAGACTGGTGTCGGCATCTACTACCAGGTGACCATCATCAGTGCCGATAGGCAAGGTACACGGCCCTCCGAGACTGGTGTCGGCATCTACTACCAGGTAACCATCATCAGCGTCGATAGGCAAGGTCAGTGTACACGCCCCCCCCAAGAATGGTGTCGGCATCTACTACCAGGTGACCATCATCAGCGTCGATAGGCAAGGTCAGTGTACACGGCCCTCCGAGACTGGCGTCGGCATCTACTACCAGGTGACCATCATCAGTGTCGATAGGCAAGGTCAGTGTGCACCCCCCCCCCCACGAGACTGGTGTTGGCATCTACTACCAGGTGACCATCATCAGCGTCGATTGGCAAGGTCGGAATACACGGCCTTCCAAGACTCCGGTGTCGGCGCCTATTACGAGGTGCTCATCGTCCGTTGTGGTCGGCAAGGTCAGTGTATACGGAGAGGTCTCTGACAGTCGCTAATGACGCTGACGAGCCCCTGAGCTTGCTAATAAGTTTCTCTTTGTGTCTCCGATATGTGTAGCTCTGAAGCTGGCTGCAGGCCTGATACTGACTCGACCTAGCCTATCGTGCCCCGCCGCGTTTGCATGATGGCCAGTATAAATACATTAATATATACTAGTTCTTGAAAGGTAATGCCGAAAGAAAAGAAGCCATTCCATGGTATATTAGTTGAATTATATACTTATACATTTTAATATGAACTAATATGATCTCTGGTGACCTCAATATTGGCCAAAATGCTCATTTACGCCATTCTCCGTCCTTCGTGTTTTCCATGACCGGGGCTTTCTGGCGGTGTTTTGCCTTCTATCCTAGCTTACATAGCTCGAATGTTGCCAGGGGGCGTATCGAGGACTCCCCTTTCCTGGTCAGGCCAAGGTGAGTTTCCTGGCCCATGTGAATTTCCTCACATGTTGCTACTATTCACCAACGGTCAATCGGCATGAGGATTGGCGACGCTACATGACTCAACGGTCGAAGTGTCTGTAGTGAGATTGCATGTGAGGTGGCACTGGTACTAACCCCAGGATGTATGTGAGGTGGCACTGGTACTAGGCAGATGAGTCATCCAGTGCGGCGACCTCGTGACCGGGTCGGGCCGGCCGGATACGTGGCGTGATTGGGCGTGTGCAGAATGGGTCAATCAGCGGTCGGGGGTGTTTAGCGCGTTTAGGAGTATGATAGGCTCCACTTAATTTTTCGGGTCGTCTTCTGAATTCTTCGATCCCTGGATCCAGCATGTTTTTTTCGGGTCCTTTATGACATATGTGGGTTGCCTTCCGCGATTACCAAGCCCTTGTACGTTTTTTTTCGTGGCCCTACGCGGTTTTTGGAGACATTGTGTGCGATTTTTGGAGCTTCAAAGCGACTTTCCGGGCCCAGATATATATATATATATATATATATATATATATATATATATATATATATATATATATATACTATTCAGAATTCCTGCGGATGCTTAGGGTTTCAGCTTGATTTTGTCGTGTCCCATTGCGATTTTTTAAGCCATGTTTTTTTTACTTGTGGTCCCGACGATAAATTGTAGTTCTCAGTGAGGATTTGCATGGCCCGGCGCCGGCTGTCGGGCCCTTTCGGGGTTTTCGTGGTCCCATTGTATTTATTTGGTTTGCCGATGCCAGTTCTTGTGGCCCCGACGTGAATTTTGCTGCCCAGAGCGAGCTTTGAGACCTCGATGCGATTATTTTGCTCTCCAACGCTTTATTTGAGGCCTGCACGCGAGTTTCTGGGGCCGCACTACTTGTCGGAGGCCCCTACACGAACGTTTTGCTCCAGATGAAAATTTTGCACCCCAAACGCGATTTTTATGATGCTCCGGCGCGAATACTCAGGGTCCGACTGTTTTTTTCTGGGTTTTTTTTCGCGCCCTCGATGCCGATTGTTTCGTTTCCGATAGCAAATTTGAGGGTCCAGCGCGTTTTTTTTGGGTACTGACACCGGCGAAACAGCATAGATCATCCTGAAGTCCAATGCTACACTGTATTATTCCGAATCTAGGAAAAATTTCGGCAAGCAGTGCCGCCGAGTCCTTGGCGAAAGAAAACAACCGACCGTTTCGATTGCTTGACATGTTCGCTTGTGTTTTCTGGATCTGGGTTTACCGCCTTCTTACCGTTGAGCGTCATTCTGACCCGCGCCAGCGTCAGCCGCGTGTACAGCGTCACACCCACGCCGCCTGTTCACAGCCCAGCGGCATCGCTACAACGGCATCATGTTCAACGTCACCCGCGACTACAGCATGACGTCACACTCGCCGCGGCGGGCCCCGTGGCGGCCCATCGCCAGCGGATTTCCGCTGGCGCCCGACGAAGATCACATCGTGTTTCCCTACATATCCAACGGCAGCAGAGTGCTGTACACGATGAACGGCGGTGGCAGACGGCCGGCCAGTATCGGCGCCATCATTCTGCGCCGCGGCAGAGCAAACTTCTCGCGGGAAATACGACACCCAGACGTGGTGTACGTGGAGATACGGGAGTAGGCCGGTCGTGTGGCCACGGCTCCCACTCTCCGTAGAATATCCGCGCCCGCGTGGATGCTCCATGGATGGTCCATCATTGGAGCATTGAACAACACGAGAACAGCACACGAATTTCATTCGGAACACTTATTATTTTGCATGTGTGACACAAGTTGCAAGTGATATTTCAGCCGGAGGGGTTGAAATATTGCATCCCAATGTCGCATCGTTGAAATATTCAACGTACTTTACCGTTGCACATTTTCATAATGCCTACATCATTATTTCATCATTTGACTTATTCTAATCGGAATATGGGCAGACTCTTTGACATATGCAAATTGGCCCCCAATTCCATGTGGGATCAGCGGTTCAATCTATTCTTCAATCTGCTTTCAAGTTTGCTTTATCGAAACCATGTTCCATAAATCGCTGCAGTAAGTTAACCCACGCAAGGAGTGCAGGAGCACATTCGGGGCAGCTTGTGGGATCGCGAGAGTGCATAACGGGGCCTCATTTGCACAGGCAGCCTAGTTATCTATGCATATGGATCAACAGATGCCTGTCTTAGCGCCTCTAGGGCTCTTCTAACATCAAAGGGATCCTTGGCGAAAGTGGTGGGGGCACAGTAGGGCGGGTCTCATGTTCCCCAGCAAGTCGAGGGCAGAAGAGGACATATGATAACGGCGAGCCCTCGATACTGCTAGCAATCCATGCGCTGGCGTAATGTCTGTGTGGGGCTTAAGTGTTTGGCGAATTGTAATCGGAGCATTTTCTTAAGCATGTGCGTTAGTTTATTGACGGTGACCGGCGTAGTTTTTCGACTTAAGTAGCTGACGTTCTTAACTTTGTCTGCTATAATGAAGCATGCCCGAGCACGTCCGCACACACCACTTGGACTTAGAATTTCAAACTGGTCTGGTGCGCCCATCTCCCGTCTAACCCCCCGAGGTCAGGGCTGCTGGAGAGGGAGAGGGAGAGGGAGAGGGAGAGGGAGAGGGAGAGGGAGAGGGAGAGACAGAGACAGAGACAGAGACAGAGACAGAGACAGAGAGGACACGATAGAGATGAAATCATGGAGATGATGAATAGATGCTAAAGAGAGAAAGAGAGATGGAGAGATGGAGAGATGGAGAGAAAGAGTGAAAGAGAGAAGAAGAGAAAGAGGAAATACAGAGATAGAAAGAGAACAAGAGATAAAGGGAAGGAGAACAATGGAAGGAGCGAAAGAGAAGAGGAGAATGAGTGCAAGGAAGATAATGTGCTTTGAGGCCGCCTTTAAGGCGAGTGTGTTTTGGAAGCATGTATATATTTACGCTAAGTGGGGCATTGCGTTCGTTTCCTACACAGTGGGTGTGTGTGTGTGGGTGCGCGCGCGTTAAAGTGTTGAAGGCAGGAGACGAGGATATCGTCTCTCAGGTGGGTAGACGGCGTTGATAAAGCTACACTTAGTTCACTCTTCCGCAAGACAACTTGTATTTGGTGAGGGAGCTGTGAAGATTACATCCATGTTTAGCACATGGTGCCGGCACTTCGTCTACATCTCTCGAAAGACATGAGAGCTCTCTACCGTGTGGGCAATGGGTTAGTTGCACACGCCTCCTCTCACGCCTGCAGCCGCTTGTTAGTAGCATTCATTCTACGTGGGGGACGGATAAAATCATACAGCACTGTGTGTATAGGGTTAGCAGATGTTTTGCACATCGGCTCATCGACGTCCGATGGCACCACTGGTTTGCCGTCCGATGGTACCACTGGTATCATACCGTTTACGTTGTGCACTAATTTATTAGTCAGCTCATCTGCGTCAGAGGACACTGCTAGGCAACCATTTATGTGATGTGGCAGGGCAAATCGGCTTTATGCTACCCGAAGATATTTTTGTGTTGGGTTTGATCCACCGCGCACTTTATGCATTTACTAATCGCCGCGCCCACACTGTTCCGCCTGTGGGCTGCGGGATTGTGGAATCCGGTCCGGTCGATATTTATGCTACTGAACAAGGTGCAATGAGCCGGGTAGTTAGTTCCAGATCGTGAATATAGGTGGCGCTGCATCCGACTACAGATGGCAGGCCCAACGGCCTCGGACGCATCCAAGTCGCACGCACACGGAAAAGTCCATTTGTATGAATACAAGTGGGAGGTGAATCCAGTGGAAGTCTGGCCGTGCTCACATGTAAAGTCTACCCGCACCAATATAGGCTGGCTGTACGCACATGTAGTCTACCCACACCAATACAAGCCGGCCGTATTCACATGTAAAGTCTACCCATACCAACATAAGAATGGCCGTGCTCACATGTAAAGTCTACCCACACCAATATAGGAATGGCCGTGCTCACATGAAATAAAGTTAGGAATGGCCGTGCTCACATGTAAAGTCTACCCACACCAATGTGGGCTGGCCCTACTCACATGCAAATTATATCCACACCAACAGTAGACTGGCCGTGCTCACATGTAAAGTTTATCCACACCAATCTCAAAATTCGCAATTTCCAGAGCCGCTTTATAATTGCTACAAAAGCGGTAGGTTTGCTACAATGAAAAATATGCGGTGATAATAATATACCATGCATATGGTCGTGTAGAAACGAATGATTTGTCGTGACATATGCAGATACTGAGCACATGATATTATCTGCTTATCTTAGCCGCGTCGAGATTGCGCACTTTGCCGCGGTGGGGCGGGGATGGCCGAGTAGTTAAGGTGTCGGGCTATGGGTACCAAAGGTCCCGGGTTCGACTCTAGCGCCACTCAGAACATTTCCCAATCACGCGGCCCACCGGCGAAACAGTGTGGGCGGCGCCATTAGCAGTCAATGTGCATAAAGTGTGTCGTGAACCAACCAATAAACAACAAACTGAGCCGCGGTGGCAGCTCAGGCGCCCTAATGTCTGCATAGCCGACGAGCACAGCATCAAGACATCATGTCCGTGCGCGCGTCCCTGTGCAACGCCAACACGCCCAACTCTGTTCAGCACGTGGCCACAGGCGGCAGCGCCCCACGTGGCCCCGTGGCACGTGGCACGTGGCGCACAGGCGTGGCCGCTGTCCGCACGCCGTCAGGCGGACGGGCCGACACGTTCTGCGCGGCTGATCATCTGGCCATTGGGCGACTGTCGCCCACCAGCTATGTGACCGCACGCACCGGAGACGGTGGAACTGTTGGCGCCAGTGGTGTGTGTGTGTTTGTCGGTGTGCCGCTCGATCTGTCGACGAAGTGCAATTGCCCGCGTCGGTGACACCATAGTGTCATTAAACAAGTTATTTCATTACACTATGCTGATACCTTGACCGGGTCTGGAGCAGTTTAGGCTATCCGACATCGGTAAGTAAGGTCGAGGTACACAAATACAATGCGGATTCTGGCATTTTACTTAAATACGCACACGCACGGCTTTGTGGATTCGTTCGTATCGCTCATTGGTAGTGTAGGTTGAGTGTTTGACGGCCCGCTGGATGGTGGGACACGGTGTACGTGTAGGCGAGCGGGGGTGTTGACCAATGTGCTGCGGGGCTCCGCGTCCCGTGTATATCTGGTGTTAAGTCCCGAGAGGAGCTGGCGGCTCTAAGAAGAGCCGAACGTTTCGACCATGAGCTCTCAGCAGTCCCTCGACCGAGGACTGTCATCAGATTTTCATGGAACAAGGAGCTCTGCGGCACACTGGCCGACACTTGAGACCGCTTCTCAGTACTCACTGACTTGGTGTGCATTTTATCGGGATCACTGCGATGACCTGTTCCGAACTCAATCTTACCTCGTTTTGAAACGAACCTAGGCATTCGCATGTATACACTACACTGACGCAGCGGCGCACACTTGACAACTGCCGTGCCTGATGTACACTTACGGGGATATAGCTACATATGAAATCTTTTGGTTTTTCCTCGAATAGTACCAAACTATTGGTCTCGCACTGGAAGCAAATAACTTGCTTGTAGTTAAAATGTAGATTGTCTTCAATGGTTCATTTTGTGAGCGATAATAGGATATATCTACACGCATCATGGACACCCGCCACCCAGTCCTGCTGTCGATCCCAAACCCCGGACTGCCGTGTTGGTA